>ML323032.1:0-51438 GCA_005239505.1 Nicotiana paniculata | reverse complement strand
ATAGTCCATTATATGGACAGCTTAGAGCATATCTGGAAACAAAAGAGCAAGGTGATACCTACGGATATATTTTAGAAAAGAGTGTCACATAAATAAATTAGATGGAGTCATAGTATTATTGAATCGTAAAAAAAAGAAGAAAAAAGAATAAACCTATCAACTTAATCGAAGAATAAAAGTGAAGAATAGTATCACGAATAATAATAACTATATCAAACTAGAAAGTGAAAGTAGTTTAAAAGTTTTTTTTACATTAAATCAAAAGTCTTGCATTCGATTGAGAATGAAATTTGTTCTACAAAAAAGTGTTTTTTTTCTTCTTAAAAAGCAAATCGGTGTGATATGAATAATTAGTTAAACCAATGAACTTCTAATATTGATGCTTTAGTAGAAAAAAAAAAATGGACAAGTGGTAACTTATTGAAATTAATCAGAATATTTTGCGCGTAAAAATTATTGTACTTAAAAAAACGAAAAAAGAAAGAAAGAAAACAACCAAGTGACCAAGGGAAAGGGGTATGTTTTTTGCAAATCAATAATAAAAATAATTCATTCATCAAGTGGGTGGTTTTCTTGTTATTTTCTATACGTTACTCTGTTCGGTCCACAATAAGTAAGAAGTAACCTATTTACCTTTTTATTTGGTCTAAAAAAAGTATCTATTTATATAATCAAGAAAAAATTCTATTTATTTTTTTCAAAATTATCCTTATGTATATATCCCTAAAAAATCTTTTACTCATCACATTAACTATGCTACAATATTTAATTAAGAATAGTTTAATCACACTAACTATTTTTGTTTATAATTTTATATTTTCTTAGTGGGTGTACCCAAGACAGATTTGGTCACTTACTGCGGGTCGGATGGAGTAGCAGATTTCTTGGAATTGTATAACGCACACAATACAGATTTCACCACTTGTTTTTTATTATTATTATTATAATTTTTTTATTTCTTTTATTCTAGCCAATGAATATAGACTTTTCCTCTTTTTCTTTTTTAGTAACAAAAACAAAGCTACTTGTCAGCAGATTATTCGTTAAGCGAGTGGTTTTATAAATGAACAGATTTTGCTTCCAATTTTATAGGTAAAATTCTTATCCATACCCTAAAATATTTCTTAAAATAAAAAAGTATGAGTTTGTTTGTGTTATATAGCATATATCTGAAGAGAATCATATCGAATGATGTCCGCAATTTCATTATATTAAGTTATAATTACAAATTAAAAAAGAAAACTCTCATGCTTCAATAATCGCCACCATTCAGAAACAGAAAAGAGATAAAAATATTCGATCGTATCACCGAAAATAATTTAGATAATGAAATTGTCTCACTATTTAATACTCTCCAAATTTTAGAAACTATTTTAAATAGATTGTCTAAGAAAAATATAAGGGAAGAAAATATGTTTCCCTCTTTTAATGAAAAGGGTTTTGTCAAGGAAAATAGTTTTGATATTTAATTGTCAGATGAATGACTTATTTTTCCTTCGTACCAAAGACACCGAAAGTGGTATAATACTATTCAAGCCAAATATCAAATTTAAATCATGAAATTAAATTCGGCTCACTAACTTTATTTGTCTTTTATGAGTAATCACTCTAAAGTTGGATCATTAAAAAAATATATTCTTTTACAAAAATGATATGTTTATTGGTCGGATCGGTTCATGTTTTAAATTAACAAACCAAATCAATTGGGCAGATTTTTAAGAATATAAATATTAATTCACACTTATTAATGTGGCCAACAAGTGATGTCATAATCATGAAAAACGATTTTTTCTTTCCCTTATCCTTTTGAAACTTGATGGATAAGTGGAGAGAAAATAAGTTCACAAATTGCGCCATATCACTTTCTAAACACAACAATTATTATCTGAGTTAGGCATCAGCTCCACCTCAGCTCTTTGACTCCCATAATTGAACATATTTAAAACAATTAAATTCATTCTACGTTTTCATTAATGATTGTCTTTGTGGGTACATTCTGTCTAATCACTCCCTTAAACACAAGATATTTCGTAAAAGTTGCACAGACACTCTATTTGGTCGACCATATTTAATTTATACCTGCTTTTTTTAAAAACTTTTAACTTGTACTTACTTTTCAAATAACTTCAGTTACCTTTCTCTCGCTGAGCTTAAGTTGAAGTTCGCCAGTTATAAAGACAAAACTTCAGCATACGGGGCAGAAGTTCCCCAGTTACAAAGACAAAACTTACGAACTTCAGCTCTAGAGCTGAAGTTCCCAAGTTATAAAGACAACAACTTCAGAAGTTCCCCAGTTACAAAGACAAAACTTACGAACTTCAGCTCTAGAGCTGAAGTTCCCAAGTTATAAAGACAACAACTTCAGAAGTTCCCCAGTTACAAAGAAAAAACTTCAGCTGTAGAGAACTTCAGCTCTAGAGCTGAAGTTTTGTCTTTGTAAACTGGGGAGCTTCAGCCCCGTATGCTGAAATTTTTATCTTTATAACTGGGGAACTTTAACCCCGTATGCTGAAGTTGTTGTCTTTATAACTTGGGAACTTCAGCTCTAGAGCTGAAGTTTTGTCTTTGTAAACTGGGGAGCTTCAGCCCCGTATGCTGAAATTTTTATCTTTATAACTGGGGAACTTCAGCCCCATATGTAGTTTTTGTCTTTATAACTGGGGAACTTCAACCCCGTATGCTGAAGTTGTTGTCTTTATAACTTGGGAACTTCAGCTCTAGAGCTGAAGTTCGCAAGCTACTTCAGGCCCGTCTACTAGAATGCTGAAGTTTTGCGTGATTGCCTTTGCTACTTCAGCCCCGCATGCTGAAGTTATGCGCAAAAGTGGGTACGAGTACAATTTTTTTTACAAAGCGGGTATAAGTTAAAACGTGGCACAAAAAATGAGTACGGATGCAAAAGCCCCAGATATTTCCCTCCACAATCTAATCTCAAGAATTTTCCATATGATCCACATGTTCGAGAGTCGTGGAATCAATCAAGTATTGTTGGTCTTTAAGCTTAGTTTAACTTAATTTTAAGCTTAGTTTAGCTTAATTTTAAGCTTGGTGTAGCTTAAAGAGAGTGAATGGAAAATAGTGGGAAAAGAAATGGAGGGAAGTGAAAATTTTAATTAGTGCACTTTGTCCCTCATTAGAAGAAGGAAATAAAATCTTTGTGTATATATAGAAAAGTTCTTCTTCTAACTCTTAAAGAGTTGAGAAGAAGGCAAGCCTCACGCCGTCATCGTCGCTCGCTCGGCTTCGGCTTGATTAATCTTTTTGGAAAAAATTCTTTTCAAATTATTTAATCTGTTTTTAAATTTCCCGCAATATTCATACATGTTCAAAACAACTATGTCTGTTATGAAAGGATTCACACCTGTTCCAACAACTATGATTGTTTTGAAAGGTTGCAAAACCTTTTCAGAAACAATACGAAACTGGCTATAAATATACCTTGAATCCCAGAATTTTTACTTACTAAATTTTCTGATCTTCTTCTTCTTCTGCACAAAATATTCCAGTGTGTTTTACAGCCTTCGAGTGGTTCGTTGATCACCGGCGTTTTTTGTACCAACACTCAGGTGAGTTAAATCGTTCTATCCTGGGAAGATATATTCCAACATCTCGGGTACTTGAGGGAAATAATTTCCTTAAGGACACACTGTGTATTCAATGGGCTCGATTTATTCTTATATTGTTTTTCATATTAAAAACAACTAAGGACGCCTGGACTAGCGTGCCCGCGCTCAGCGCGCGCTAGTGGTCGCGCTAGTCAGGTTTCTCACTGTCCCTGGTATATTCCACTAGCGCGGCCGCGCTAATCCCGCGCTAGAGCTCGCACTAGTGAGGTTTCTTACTGTTTCTGTATTTTTCAAAAAATATTATTGTTTTATTTTACAGCAATACAAATTACTAACAAGTATCAGGGTAGCCTTGAAGATAATAAAAATTATCTTCGTATAATCTATTAATCACAAGTTTGAGTCGTAAAATCAGTTACTAATGCTAGCATCAGAGTAGGCGATTTATATCATATCCTCTTGAGATACGATCATTTTTTATAACCTACATGAACAAAGGATATTTTGTGCACGGAACTGCCTTTTGCTCTTTCTTTCTATATATGATTCATATCTAATATAGATTTTCTCTACAAAAAAGTGACCAAGTTGGATTATAAATACCAATCGATTAAATTTGTTTTAATATAATATTTACATATTTAGGAAAACCATTAAAATCCATTAAAATACAAACTTAGACTACTTTTAAAAATATTTCCTTACCAATCCAATCTTAATAAAGTTTATGAATTTCTTGAAACAGTCTTCATTCGTTAATAATTTAAATAACTCAATTCTTAGCCGTCACGAAAAATCACTTTTCCTTTTCTTTTTCTTCACATAATCACCTTGTTAATTTACTAATACTAAATTTCTATACGATTGACCTCTAAAAACTACTTTTTACTTTTCTTTTAAAAATATAAGCCGTTTGATAACCTCAGACTTTGCTGTATCCACGTGCATCAATCTTACCCGTATCAACTACCTCCGCTGCTGTTCTATTGGACCAAATTATTTGGTACCAAGTAAGCCGTGATCGAAATTATCATATTCACTCCGTCTCATAATATGTGTCGTGGTTACTAAAAATATTTATTTCAAATTATTTATCATATTAGAAGTTCAAATAAACTGATTATATTTTTTCCTTTTTACCTTTAATAATCAATTGTATTCACATTTAGTAAAAATATGGATAATGTCATTGATAGAGATGACATGTAAATTGAGAAAATATTTAATAAGAATAAAGTAGTCAAAAACTATTATTTCTTAAGAGACGTGTACAAGAGAATCATGACACATATAATGAGACGGAGGAAGTATTAATTTCGGTATAAAGGTTAAAAAAAATACACGATATATTCCAACATGTAAGGTTTGAGTTTGGTATAAAGGTTTAAATTACATTTATCCAGTATTTTATTATAATAACGATAAATATTTATATCAAATCTTGGTAGGAGTATTATTTATCCCATTTTTGAATGTGGGATGATATTATGATAATTACATAATTACACGTATTGCGTCATTCCTCGATATACTCTTGTAATAAATCATCTACAACGATAATAAGTACACTCCAATCCCAAGTAAGAGTGTCTGAATCCTTATTACTCATATATTTCTTCATTTAAAATTCATTAAAAAATGTTTCACCAATGAAAGCATAACACTTGTCCGCAAGGGGGCGCATGGACCCTTATACGATACGGTATCACATGTCACCGCTTGGTCGATATTTTCCTCTAGATATTCTTAAAAAAATTAAAAAAATTAGAAAAACATATAGAAAATGCCACTCCTTGTCCACCGAATTTTTATTTATATAAATAACCGGACAGATTCATTATTTGCTTTTCGTAGTTACTATACATAGATTATATATTGATAACATATAATTATATAAATATAATACATAAATAATAGTCGTTCATGAACCGAAGAGTCGTTCTAAATTTGTCATTTTCTGTCCAAACAAGTAGGCACAAGTTGCCGGGTCAGAAAACTGCGGTCCAACGTGGAAGTCTGATCCACCGTCACATTTAACGACCGCCGTTTTCCTCGAACC
This sequence comes from Nicotiana paniculata, assembly GCA_005239505.1. NCBI lineage: Eukaryota > Viridiplantae > Streptophyta > Magnoliopsida > Solanales > Solanaceae > Nicotiana > Nicotiana paniculata. The sequence goes on along the minus strand of ML323032.1, from coordinate 45,813 downwards.
AATATTTTTTGTTTTGTTTTCGGACAGCAGAAGAAACCGATGTAGGCTTGGTTTTGGCAGACCAAAATCACCAATCATGTTTCAACTCACTTCTATTTCTGGCCATCGGCTCAATCCCTTCATTATTATTACTATAAATAGCCAAATCCAAAAGCTAATTCCCACAGCCTTTTCTTCCTCAATAGCCCATTTTTCCTACAAATTAAACAAACCCATTATTCCTTTTCGATCCTCTGTTTCGTCACTTCCTTCAATTCTTGCTCATAAAGTAAGTCTATTCTGCCTTTTCGCATTTGCTTTTTCCTGATGATTTATACTATTTCTTAAAATCAGTTTTTGTTCATTTAATTTGATAAAATATTAGTAATTTGGTTATGTTTTTTTTTTAATTCTTTTAGGGAAGTGAAGTTGAGTTTGAGAAGGAAGCCGCGGAGGAGGAATCCACTATGACGATTACTCCAGCAATTAGAATTTCCGATAGGAAGCTGGTGATAAAGGACAGAACAATATTAACAAATGTCCCTGACAATGTAATTACCACTTCTGGTGCAGCATCAGGTCCAGTTGAAGGTGTATTTATAGGCGCAGAATTCGATCAAGAAAACAGCCGCCATGTCGTGTCGTTAGGAAAATTACAGGATGTTAAATTCTTATCTTGTTTCAGGTTCAAATTATGGTGGATGGCTCAAAAAATGGGTGACAAAGGAAGTGAGATTCCACTAGAAACCCAATTTTTACTTGTCGAAACCAAAGAGGGGTCCCACCTTGGATCCGATAACAACAACAACAATGACAATAATATTGTTTATGCGGTTTTCCTTCCATTAATCGAAGGTTCATTTCGAGCTGTTCTTCAGGGGAATCGTGAAGACGAGCTCGAATTGTGCCTCGAGAGCGGGGATAAGGATACTGTCGGCTCGGCATTTAATCAAGCAGTTTATGTGCATGCTGGCTGTGATCCGTTTGTTGTCATTACAGAGGCGATAAGGGCGGTGAAATTACACCTCAAGACTTTCCGGCAACGGCATGAGAAGAAACTCCCTGGAATTGTTGATTACTTCGGGTGGTGTACATGGGATGCTTTTTACCAAGAAGTTACTCAAGAAGGCGTTGAAGCCGGCCTCGAAAGTCTCACTGCCGGTGGAGTACCGCCGAAGTTCGTCATCATCGATGACGGCTGGCAATCCGTCGGCGCGGACGCGGAAGTTGAAAAGCCGTTAATGAGACTCACAGGAATAAAAGAAAACGAGAAGTTTCAAAAGAACAAAGATCCAAGGGTGGGGATTAAAAACATTGTGAATATTGCTAAAGAAAAATATGGATTGAATTACGTGTACGTGTGGCACGCGATAACAGGTTATTGGGGCGGGGTCCGACCCGGAGTGAAGGGGATGGAGGAATACGGGTCGGTTATGAAGTATCCCGAAATTACAAAAGGGGTGATGGAGAATGAACCGGGTTGGAAAACGGATGCGATCGCGGTTCAGGGTTTAGGTTTGGTTAACCCGAAAAGTGCTTATAAGTTTTATAATGACATGCATAGTTATTTGGCATCAGCTGGGGTAGATGGATTGAAGGTGGATGTTCAGTGTATATTAGAGACCCTAGGGGGTGGTTTAGGGGGTCGGGTTGAACTCACAAAACAGTATCATCAAGCCCTCGATGCATCTGTTTCTAAGAATTTCTCGGATAATGGTTGCATTGCTTGCATGAGCCACAGTACTGATGCACTTTACTGGTATGTTCACTTTCAGTACTGATAATATCAATATGATACATGACCGATGTGTCTCTTTTTGATTTCTCAATGTCAATCATTTATGTGACTAATGTGGTAGATGAGCTAGAACTTATGGCATATAGTATGAAGCTTTTGCAGTTGCAGATTCTATAACTATAACTTATTTTGATGTTGAAATTCTGAACTCTGCTGATATGTTGTGTTTGGATCACTGAATGAAACAGCTCAAAGCAGACAGCTGTTGTAAGAGCATCAGATGACTTCTATCCGCGAGATCCAGTCTCACATACCATTCACATTGCTTGTGTGGCATACAACAGTGTGTTCCTTGGGGAAATTATGCTGCCTGATTGGGACATGTTCCACTCCCTTCATCCAGTGGCCGAGTATCATGGCTCAGCTAGGGCGTTGAGTGGTGGACCTGTCTATGTTAGGTAATAAATTATATCCGACGAGTATTTATGATTCCTTATTTTGTAACGACAAATCATCATATGATTTGCGACAAGTTGCTAATTTTGTTGTGTTCTGAATGACAGTGATGCACCTGGCAAGCACAACTTTGATGTCTTAAGGAAGCTTGTTCTCCGAGATGGTTCAATTCTTCGAGCTCGCTTGCCTGGTCGACCTACAAAAGATTCCCTTTTCTCCGATCCTTCTCGTGACGGTGTTAGGTAAGCATTTCATTTTCAAAATCAATGCTATTGATATATGTTTTGGCTCAAGTCCTTGGTTTTGCAAGTTTCTAGCCACTGAACTGTTTCTGTAATTTGATTGCAACGGTGTGAACTGTATCTAACTAATCTTATGATGTGGTTCAGCCTCTTGAAGATATGGAACATGAACAAATACACTGGTGTTCTTGGAGTATACAACTGCCAAGGTGCAGCATGGAACACAGTTGAAAGGAAGAACACATTCCACCAAACTAATTCCGAGGCGATAACAGGCTATGTTAGGGGCCGTGATGTCCATTTCATATCTGAAGCTGCAGTAGACCCCAACTGGAGTGGAGATTGTGCTCTTTACTCCAATGTGAGCGCTGAGCTTGTGGTTCTCCCTCACAATGCAGCGATTCCCATTTCTTTGAAGGTCCTCGAGCATGAGACATTCACTGTTACACCAATTAAGGTCTTGGCACCTGGCTTCAGTTTTGCACCATTGGGGCTCATTGACATGTACAATGCTGGTGGGGCAATCGAGGGACTAAAATACAAGGTGAAGGCTGGCGCAGAATTGTCTGAACTAGAGACTGGATACCAAGGTGAAGGAAATCTTGTTGCTGAAGATAGAATCGAGAACTTGAGCACAGAAGCAGTTGCAGTAGTGTCGATGGAAGTAAAGGGGTGTGGTCGATTTGGTGCTTACTCGTCTGTCAAGCCAAGGAAGTGCACTGTTGGTAGAGATATGGTTGATTTTGCCTATGACTCAGACTCTGGTTTGTTAACTTTGAATCTTGATGATATGCCTCCAGCTGATCAGAAAGTTCATCTCATTGAAGTTGAAGTATAGATATTTAAAAGGCATTTTTTTGGGGACATAGATGCTTCTGGGATTAAAGTAAGGGAAACCTACTATTTCTTTGTCTCTTCACATCTCTCCTTCGGGTTTGCGAATCGCGAGTTAGAATACACTGGTTGGGACTGGTTAGATTTGTATTAACTTCCCAGCCAAGATTATGATCCCTATGCTCTGTCACCCCAACTGATTTGTATCGCCATTGAATACTTAGCTCCATTTGCCTTTTCATTGAAAGAAGCCATAGCAAAAGCTAGTGAGAGAAGGAAGGATGAATCTATGTAGTTCTACTTTTGATGGAATGTTCATGTCCTAGAATATTGTATTTGATAGTGTGTTCATTCTTTCCAACATTTTTGCCAATTTGAAGCAGAAATTAAGATATTAAACGTAGATAATTGATGATGATGTTTTCATCAAAAATAAAATAATAAATAATTCATGGTGATCTTGCCACAAATCACATAACTAGTAGGGGTAGCCCGAGTTTTACTCGGGCCCCACGTCAAAAGCGGAGCCAGGATTTCAACCTTATGAATTCTGAATTTTAAAGAGATGACTTCAAGTGCTGATAACTTGATTCTAAATTTAGTAGTTACACATATTTAATGGATTTCTTTATACAAAATACATTGCTTGAGCAAAAGCTACCAGGTTCCACCGAACCCGTAATTCGACTTCTGCCTCCGCCCGACGTGAACAATGTTATGCTTTTTTTGGTATACATTATGTTACCTTGTTATTTTAAGCGTAACATTTTGTGAACAATTGTCTTCATTTTAAGCCCTGACAGATTGTACTGAAGCGAACAACAATATCAAAATCTGCCTTGAACGCGCATTACAACTGTTGTAAGCTATCAAAAAGCATTCAGACGACTATCGTTGCAGTCAAAATCTGATGAAGTATCTGTATGAACAACAAATTGACAATTACAAAAGAACAGTTCAAAATATGCAGATTGGACACACATTTTATTTTGAATTGTAACCACATTTTTCTGCTAAAAAGCGCACACGTTTTTTCTTCTCAATTCAATACAACAACAACAACAACAATAAATCCAGCGTAATCCCATAGTCGGTGTCTGGGGAGGGTAGTGTGTACGCAGACCTTACCCCTATCTTGTGAAGGTAGAGAGGCCAATACTTTCAATACTCTATAATGAAAATTGTTTCAATACTCTTACATTGTTCAGGAAAGTTAAACTGTATTCAAATGTTTAACGCAACAAAACTTTTATTATTATGAACTTACTCTTTGCCTTTGAGGTTGTTATTAAGCGCATACTTTATCATTTTGTTTGTATACCCAAAAGCAATCTCTTTGCCCGACTAACTCATACGAAAGCTATTAAAGGAAAAAGTATAAGCTATCAAGTTTCAACTTCTAACCTAACCTTCGTTGTTTTTGCGGAGGACTTGGTGATTGTATGTTTGGTTTCTTGCTTGCCGTTGCATCTTTTGTTGATGGACCGCGATCTGCTTCTACAAAAGTGATTGATTCTATCTTTCTTTTACTTCCCTCGCCAATGGTTGTTGATGTTGACGAGTCGAAGACGGTCTGTTTTTTGGGTGTAAGATAAGATAACAAATATACCAGCTGCTCTATCTGGCATCCTGAGTAGTGACTTCTGCAAATGAATTTTGAACAGCTTGTACAACAGGTGCGCTCTGATGTGCTCAACAAGTAACAATTGCTTCTGCGGTGAAAAGTTTAGAGCACACAGAATGAGTAAAGTGAAGATTTTAAATTAATTTCCAGTTAGTTGAAATAATCCTAGAGTTGTCAGTATGCACACTTTCACAATCCTTGATAATATATTCAAATGGAAGAATGTAAATGAACAAAGCCAGCATACAAGAAAACAGCATAGTATACGCTGCGGAAAAGTTCAATATATAGGAGAAAAAAATATTCTGAGCATAACAGTTATTTGAAGGAACACAAGTTGATAACAACAATCACTCTGGTGCAGGGGCAGAGGCTGAGTGCAGGACGCGTGTTCGGTCGAATCCAGTAATTTTTGTTCAAATTATATATTTTGTCTTAAAAAATCCATTAAATATGTACATGTTGGACTTTAAGCCATTGGGTCTTAAAGACTAGAAGTGTGAATTGGGAAATGATGGGAAATAAAATGGAGGGAAATGAAAAATTTGAATCAAGTGAGCTTTGTCTTTATGACAAATGAACTTTGTACCACATTGGTGAGGGACAACTACACTTGTGTGTATAAATATAGAATCACTTCTTAGAGGTCTTAAAAGGAGTTGAAGAGAATGAAGCATCGCACTGTCGTCATTGCTCGGCTCGGCTTTGGCTTCGGATTTGTCAATTGATCGATAAGATTAATTTTTGACAAAATTTATTTAATTAATTATTTAAGAATTAATTAAGTGCCAGTCAGTTCATTAGCGGAATTAATTGGAATATCCAAAACGCTGAACGCTGCTTTTCCCTTCTGGACAGACACCTCTTCCTGAACAGACATCACACCTCTTCCGATAATTGCCTATAAATTCCGAGGCATGACTTCCTTTTCACTCACTAGAAAATACAGAACTTCCTTCTGAAAATCCTGCATTCTACTTCGCATTTTCTCTCTCAAATTCGTAAGTGTGATTTTGCTCCGTTCTTTGAGTTCGTTGGTATCCTACAGTTTGTATTGTCAATGTTGCAGGAAGTTTTATGCTGTTTCATCCTGGGAGGATTTAATCCATTACCTTGGCAACTTGTGAGGGGGTTAAAATTTCTTAAGGACACACAAGTAAATTGTGGACTCGGAATATTTCTTATCGTTTACAGCTTTTCAATTTTTTCTAACAGTTTTCTATTTTCTATTTTAACACAGTAGCGATAACAAGCTTAAGGAATTTTATTTTAACGTTTCTGTGTTCAAATTCATATTGAACTGTTATTTATATTTTGCATACTGTTTTGGAGACTAAAGCCTTCGTGCTTTCTACTCCAATATCTGTTCTGTACGGTTTAAAAGTATATCAAAACTTTACCAGAATAATAAAGGTACGGGTTTGAAGTATATAAAAACTTCACCATTGTTACATGTTGTATGTTTGGTTTGGTATTCAGTTTGAAGATATCAAAACTTCGCCGATTTAACAAAGTTCTGTTTGTTTCCAACTCTACAGAAACATGATAAATAAAAACCAAACTAATGGAAATGCTGCTGGAACGGGTGCTTCATCGAGTGCTGCTGCTTCGTCAAGACCAGCACATACAATGGCACCGGAAGAAAAACCCGGGAAATTTTCCGGTACAGACTTCAAATGTTGGCAGGTGAAGATGCTATTCTATCTAACTACACTAAGCCCGCAACGATACATCAAGGAGGATGTTCCAGTCGTGGGAGAAGATACTCCTGAGGCTGAACGATTTATGGTAATTGAAGCATGGAAACACTTTGATTTTCTATGCAGAAACTACATTTTAAGTTGTTTGGAGGATGGCTTGTATAATGTTTATAATGTCATGGAAAATTCAAAAGAGTTATGGAACGCTCTTGAGAAAAAGTACAAGACCGAGGATGCTGGACTTAAGAAGTTCATTGCTGCTAAATTTTTGGAGTTTAAGATGATTGATACTAGACCGGTCATCACTCAAGTCCAAGAATTACAAGTCATCGTGCATGACCTCCTTGCTGAAGGTATGACCCGAGTCAATAATTTTATTAATAATATTGATAGTGTTATTAATTATAAATTTGTTGCTGAAGATATGGTCATAAATGAGGCGTTTCAAGTTGCTGCCTTCATTGAAAAGTTACCTCCTTTATGGAAGGACTTTAAGAACTACTTGAAGCACAAGCGCAAAAAGATGACACTTGAGGATCTAATTGTTCGTCTAAGGATAAAAGAAGACAACAAAAATGCTAAAAGAAGTCATATGGCAAGCTCGGCAATAATGGGAGCTAANCGTGCTCCAAAGAAAGAGTCACAAAAGAAGAAGAATCAAGCAAATGTGGTAGAAGTGGAGGACTTGTGTGCCATGTTGTCTGAATGAAACTTGGTAGGAAATCCGAGAGAGTGGTGGATTGATTCTGGAGCCACCCGCCATACTTGTGCAAACAAGGAATTATTTTCTTCTTATGCTCCCGCAGGACCCGACCAAAATCTTTTCATGGGAAATTCATCTACGACCAAAATCAAGGGAGTTGACAAGATTACATTGAAGATGACATCCGAAAAAATTGTGACTTTAAACAAGTTCTCCATGTTCCAGAAATTCGCAAGAATTTAGTATCTACAACACTTCTTGTCAAAAATGGATTTAAGTGTGTGTTTGTTTCCAATAGTGTTGTTTTAAGTAAGAATGGTCTGTATGTAGGCAAAAGTTACCTGAATGAGGGCCTTTTTAAGCTAAATGTAATAGCTATTCCTATCAATAAAGTTGAAGCTTCTTCTTACTTAGTTGAGTCAAACACTTTATGGCATGCGCGCTTAGGCCACGTCAACTTCAAAACATTACGAAAAATGATTAATTTGGAAGTATTGCCAAAGTTTGATTGCATTAACTCAAAATGTCAAATCTGTGTGGAATCAAAGTATGCTAAGCATTCGTATAAGTTTGTCGAAATGAATTCAAGTCCTTTAGATTTAATTCACATAGATATTTGCGACATGAAGTCAACACCATCTTGCATTGGGAAAAAGTACTTCATCACTTTTATTGACGATATAGTTTGAGATATTGCTATGTTTACCTACTTAGTAGTAAAGATGAAGCAATTGGTGCATTCAAGCAATACAAGAATGAAGTTGAAACACAACTTAACAAAAAGATCAAAATGATAAGAAGTGATAGGGGTGGCGAATATGAATCTCCTTTTGAACAAATATGTTTGGAAAATGGCATTATTCACCAAACAACTGCCCCGTACTCTCCTCAATCTAACCGAATTGCGGAAAGAAAGAATCGAACATTAAAGGAGATGATGAATGCCTTGTTTATAAGTTCTGGTTTACCACATAATTGTGGGGGGAATCTATACTTACAGCAAACTGAATAATCAATCGTGTACCCCATAGTAAAACACAGTCCATCCCGTACGAAAAGTGGAAATGAAGGAAACCCAGCTTGAAATACTTCAAAGTGTGGGCGTGTTTAGCTAAAGTACAGGTTCCTAAGCCTAAAAGGGTGAAGATAGGATCAAAAACGGTTGATTGTGTATTTATTGGATATGTAACCAATAGCAAGGCATATCGTTTTATGGTTCATAAATCAGAAAATCATGAGATCCACGTTAATACGGTAATAGAATTAGATAATACTGAATTCTTTGAGACTATTTATCCTATAAAAAGGAAAGTGAATTGTCCTACCAAGTCAAAACGACCTCGGGAGTAAACAACAGATGGTATGCCTAATGAGGAAAATCAAAGAAGAAGTAAACTTCAAAGGACATCTACTTCATTCGGTCCAGATTTTCTGACTTTTCTGCTAGAAAATGAGCCGCGAACCTTCAAGGAAGCAATGTATTCCTCAGAAGCACAATATTGGAAAGAGGCTGTTAATAGTGAAATAGAATCCATATTGAGCAACCTCACTTGAAAATTGGTTGATCTTCCTCCAGGTAACAAAACTTTGGGATCTAAATGGATCTTCAAGAAGAAAATGAAAAACGATGGTGCTATTGACAAATACAAGGCAAGACTTGTTGTCAAAGGATTTAGAAAGCGAGTAGGTCTTGACTATTTTGACACATGCTCGCCGGTAACAAGAATTACATCCATTCGGANATATAGTCATTGTTTGCTTATATGTTGATGATATGCTAATAATGAGCAAAGACATTGCCGATATTCAAGCTACTACGCGTATGCTTGCTAGTAAGTTTGATATGAAAGACTTAGGAGTTTCCGATATTCTAGGAATTAAAATCCAGAAAACTCCTCAGGGTCTGGCTTTGTCTCAATCACATTACGTGAAAATGGTACTTGAAAAATTCAAACACTTGAAATTTAGAAGTGCAAGAATTCCAATTGACTTAAATCATTATATTATAAAGAATAAAGGTGAAAGCACGTCTCAATTGGATTATGCTCGTGTGTTGGGAAGCTTAATGTATATCATGAAGTGTACACGTCATGATATAGCTTGTGCTATAAGTAAACTTAGTCGATTCACAAGTAATCCCAACAAACATACTGGGTGGCAATGAAACGAATTATGGGATATTTGAAATATATCCAAGATTACACTTTGCACTACAATAAATATCCTGCGGTTATCGAAGGATATAGTGATGCAAATTGAATAACCGACTCAACAGAAACAAAGTACACAAGTGGATATGTTTTTAGTGTTGGCAGTGGAGCAGTATCTTGGAAGTCTTCCAAACAGACGTGCATCGCTCGCTCTACAATGGAATCAGAGTTTATAGCTTTGGATAAGGCCGGCGAAGAAGCTGAATGGCTTCGAAATTTCTTAGAAGACATTCCGTTCTGGACAAAACCTTTGGCTACTATATGCATACATTGCGATAGTGAGGCTGTAATAGGACGGGCAAAGAGCCTTATGTATAACGAAAAGTCTCTTCATATACGACGAAGACATAAAACCGTTAGACAACTACTTTCTAGTGGAATTATCACTATTGATTATGTAAGATCAAAGGATAATGTGGCGGATCCGCTTACAAAAGGCCTAACTAGAGAGGGAGTTGAGAAATCATCTAAGGGAATGGGACTATGGCCGAGGACAAGTCATCATGGCGGTAACTCTACCTAGAATTTTGGATATTCCGAGATCTAGGTTCAAGGAGCTCAAACAAAGTTATGATTGACCGGTTCAACATTGTCAAAAAAATTTTTTTTTGGTCCCTTCTAGTGATGAAGACAATGTATAGTAACAAGGATAGAACTTTACACGTTCTTTAATGATTACCTAAGTTTGATGTGGTATTTATCAAATAATGTCAATATTTAGGAATCACCTATGTAAGTGTGAAGTGAAGCCGCTTCAATGAGAATTCTGTAAGGCCAATTCTCTACGCACTTATAAAACCAGGTGGTGTTCATGGCTGAAACGAACACAACAATGAGAACCAAAAGACGGTTAAGGGTTGGTTGTGTGACATATGGTTGTCTAGGTATACACTAAAGTTCGACGGTTCAAAGATATCAAATCTACCGATTGACCGATTATATCCGACATATGCTCACTACGGAAAGTTCAAAGGGAAACCTACTTATTCAGATGAAATTAATCCTTACTTGCAAATCACACAGCTTTCATCTATGTTCATTCATGTGGGGGATTGTTGGACTTTAAGCCATTGGGCCTTAAAGACTAGAAGTGTGAATTGGGAAATGGTGGGAAATAAAATGGAGGAAAATGAAATATTTGAATCAAGTGAGCTTTGTCTTTAAGACAAATGAACTTTGTACCACATTGGTGAGGGACAACTACACTTGTGTGTATAAATATAGAATCACTTCTTAGAACTCTTAAAAGGAGTTGAAGAGAATGAAGCCTTTCGCCGTCGTCGTCGCTCGGGTCGACTTCGGCTTCGGATTTGGATTTGTCAAACGATCGATCGATAAGATTAATTTTTTGACAAATTTTTTTTAATTAATTATTTAAGAATTAATTAAGTGCCAGTGAGTTCATTAACGGAATTAACTGGAATATCCAAAACGCTGAACGCTACTTTTTCCTTCTGGACAGACACTTCTTCCTGAACAAACATCACACCTCTTCTGATAATTGTCTATAAATTCCGAGGCATGGCTTCCTTTTCACTCACTGGAAAATACATAACTTCCTTCTGAAAATCCTGCATTCTACTTCGCAGTTTCTCTCTCAAATTTGTAAGTGTGATTTTGCTCCGTTCTTTGAGTTCGTTGGTATCCTACAGTTTGTATTGCCACTGTTGCAGGAAGATTTATTCCGTTTCATCCTGAGAGAATTTAATCCATTATCTTGGCAACTTGTGAGGGAGTTAAAATTCCTTAAGGACACACAAGGAAATTGTGGACTCGAAATATTTCTTATCTTTTACAGCTTTTCAATTTCTTCTAACAGTTTTCTATTTTCTGTTTTAATACAATAGCGATAACAGTACAACTTATTAATTTAGAACCCAATAACTTAAAAATATAATAATCCCGAACCTATAAGGTTCAAATCTTGACTCCGCCTCTGCTCCGGTGGAATAACCGAACAACAAAATCAGATATTGATAGACCGTATCATATGTTTTAATAAACTCACAGTGGACTGTGAGGGAATGGCTGAAATAGGGACCATTCTAAATTAACTCGCACCAAAAAAACATCGCAAATATGAATTTGAAGTTGAAATCACAAACGGGAGCAGAACAGTAGCAGCAGTAGTGTCAAAGAAATTGGCGGAAAGATACTTTCGCTGACAGCTGACCAGATATGGTGAAGCCAGAAATATTTTCAAGGATGTTAAAACTTGAAAGAACTAAAAAATAAATTTCCAACAAAGGGGTTCAATATATATTTTATATATCTAAAATCAATATTTTACTCATATACATAATATAATTTTTCATAATATTTTGATAAAGAATGATTAGTTAAAGGTGGCTTCACCCTGAATATATAAAACTATTATTGTGAAAGTGTACATACTAACAGCTCTAGGATTATTTCCAACTTACTGGAAATTAACTTAATATCTTTATTTATTCATTCTGTGTGCTCTAAAGTTTTTCCCGCACCTGCTGTACAAGCTGCTCAAAATTCATTTGCGAAAACCACTACTCAGGACACCAGATAGAGCACCTGGTACATTTGTCATCTTATCTTACACACAAAAAACAGATCGTTTTCGACTTGCCACAATCTTCAACATCAACGACCATTGACGAGGGAAAGAAAGATAGAATCCATTATATCCGTAGAACCATATCGCAGTCCATCAACAAAAAAATGCAACGACAAGAAGGAAACTAAACATACAATCTTTTAACAACTGATGTTTAAAAGGAAGTTCTGGTTTTGCAGTATAAAAGCAGAAAATAGATAAAACTATGGTCACCTTCTACTTCCACGTATATGCTACACACAAGTGACACAACAGTCAGGATAATTCTTTCTCTTTATCTAAATGTTTTTCCAAAATTATCCAAGAAAATCCAAATTTATATGCTGTGAACTCCCGTCCAGATCACTTTGTTTAAGTAATATATTCGAGAATCCACGCGTTGAACCAGCAACCAAAAGAGTCAGCTGTAGGAATGAACATGAAATGTATAATATTACAGAAATACCCTTAGATTATTTGGTAATTCTAGGGGAGCACACATGTTGACGGAGCACTAGAGGTGTCAATGGTTCGGTTCGGCCGGTTATTTTATTAAATTTGTTCCATGCCATTTTTTAAGTTATTCTATTATGTATAACCAAAATTAAACTTTTTGAAACCGTCCCAATCATGTCGGGTTCTCTTCGGTATCAGTACGGTTTGGTTGATTTTCGGCATATTTTTAAATGTCATGTAAAAGTAGAATGCAATGATGTACATACTTTTCTAGGACTTAACAAAACTGTCTAGTCAGTTTTACTGTTTAAATGGTAATAAATAATGAAAACATAAAAGATAGCCAGAGTATAGATCCATCAACTACTCTATCGCTTCATAAAAGAAATTACGCAAAGACAAAGAAAAGATAAATCACACAAGTAGAAAGATGTTAACGAAGTCGAGACTCAAAAATAAAGTTTATAGAATATTAAATACTCAAAAAGATAAATCTAAATCATACAAAAGGAAACATATTCAATACATTGTAGTTTGCTACTCATAATCGTTAGAATACTTTGTGTCTTGCTAGTGAATACGCTAGAATAATTTAGTTTCAGTAGGAGTAGCATAATAAGTTTAGGAATTAGGATTTTGATCATAATTACTTGTTGGCTTGTAACAATTTTCATAATTCCATGACCCAAGAAAAATGTAGTACTTTATTATTTTTAACTTAATATATAAATATATTTTTCGGTATGGTTGTAGATCTACATAAATATCTACGATTTTATTAGAAGAAACCTAAAAATTGGTTCAGTGCGGCCGGTTTAGTCTATTTTTAAATATCCATTGACACCCCGACAAAAGATGACATTAACAAAAACATCTACATGTATATACATGATTATATATAGATTATACATTCGCCGAGTATTTTAGTTTGTAATTGAGTGGGCTGCTATTTAGCTTAATTCTTCTTTAAACTTTTTTATCATAACCCAAGACGTGCAAATTTCTTGAACTTCATTTGCTTTCAAGAAGAAGCCATCTTTTTCTCTTCGCATATGTCCTTGACAGCCTTCATATCTAAAAATGTTCCTACCATAGCACAAAAAACACAGTAGAATCGCGCAACATATGCCTGCTGGTGTGCTTCCTGCTCGCGAGCAAAGAAAATATGCCCGTTGGTGTGCTTCCTGCTCGCGAGCAAAGAAAGGAGAGCGACAAGGTTCAGTACAGATAGAAAGACTGGAAACTTTCATCTTATCTATATGCATGCAAAACTTCATGTGCGAACTCTAACTCGAGGACCACATAATTTACACTGTAGTAAGTGAAGATTTTCAACTTGCTACATGAAATTAACTTTATTATCCCTTAGATTGCACATTCTCCTCCTCTATTGTCTATGAACCAGTCTTTGAAAACATGCAGTCAACAAAGACATAATGAAGAATACGATCAGGGTCTCGATTTTCTTGGTTTTCTGGATCAAGCTGAAGTGCAAAACCTGAAATAACGAAGCAGAAAAAAAGGAACAAAAATTTTCATGTGCCTGTCCCATTTCTGGAAAATGTTCAATATACAGGACAGTCCACTAGAAGCTGCAAGCTCTTCCATGTAACTGCAAAAATCATTTACAAGCATGACTTATAGCTTAGTATCAAACCTTCTAAAAATATTGTCCAGTTTCTAAACACAAGCTTTTTATACAAGTTCTCTCCCTATTCTTCAAAGTCACATTCGTTTTGCTCCGACAATAGCACTGCTTCTAGTTCCTTACTGAAGTCTTCATCGCCATCCTGCTTTTCAGCCACTTGTTGTTGGGAGAACTTTTCCTGCACATCCTTTACAATGTCAAGCGATTGAGTCTTTGATCTGATAACGGATGCCTGTTTGTTGATAGAATAATTCCTTCTGAGCTTTCCAGTCCTCAGCAGTCTTCTCAACTACATCGCCTATCAATGTATGGTTCTCTGTTATGTGCTTTCTATTTTCTACATCCACCATGTCTCTAGCCACTTCAAGAAAAAAGAAAAAGCAAGTGAAAAGATGCCCTCCTCGACTTTAAAAGGAAATTAAAGTTAAAATCTCGGATGCAAAAGAGCCTTATGGGATTTAGTGCGTGCCCAATTGCCGGAGAATCTTGGGAACTCAACTCATTTGCAACTTCCTATATATACACATTCTGAACTAATTGGTAGCTTTACTGCGTCAACATATTCACAATAACTTCAGTATGTACCGAATATACAATTTAGACCATAAATGTTTTTATTTATTACAGATATTGACTTTAGCCACGGAATACTTGTAAGATAGAAGAAAATTTAACCAGTATTATTCAGAGTTGGATAATCCTTTGGAAAGAATACAAAATGTTCCTTACTTAACACATGAATAGTGCTGACAACAAATAGAAAATGACCAATATATGTTTTCCGTTAAAAGCTTAAGAAGCTCATTGAGGTTAATTACCTCTAACAGCTCCCTTGCATATTCTGCTGACTTTTGCTTGAGCAAATCCACCTCAAGCTCCATGCCCTGGAATAAATGGGAATACGAATTCAGCACTCTGAAGTCAAAGATACAGACATGCAATAGCAGGTTAAGTGACAAGAGACCTAATGAAAGGAATTGCATCACTAAAGCAACCTCCCAAAAAGCTAATTTGTTTATACTGATCAACTCCAACATTCAAAAAAGAAACATTTTGTATTTCCGTCAGTTCATCTAATCTCTCAGCTACAGAGCCAAAAAGAAACATGTTCCTGTCTGACATACGTTTGACTAAAGCAGGGACTAGTTTAACATCTTTAGCCTTTGCCTCTGCGACAATGTTCCGAAGATTCTTCACGTCTCCTGCCAAATGGAATAAAAAGAATTATGGTCAAACTACAAAGCATCAGAAGCTAATGACAGTTGCACTGTAAACTAAACTGACAATTAAACACTAGCCAAAGTAAGAGTTTCAAAGTCCAAATATTAATTTAAGGAATCCCCAAATAACACAAGAAGGAACATTCTTCTCTGATTGGCACTGCTAGATTAGAAGAATTACATCGGCTACAAATTTTTATATCCTCAAAGATCTACAACTAAAGGAATATGAATAGAATGTCATACTTCATTTAAACAAGGGTGATGCTATGCTACATATCAGGAACAATAAATTATGGCGAACCAGTTCTACAAGTGCCAAGGAACGTATATTGAACTTGCAAATTATAGTTGAAAACATATACTGTTCAATGGGTTATTTCTGAAAGTGAAAATGAGGACGCAATGAATTTCCCTGGATTTAGTATTGTCAAAAGGTAGTTTGAGAAATGATAGAGAGAAGGAGATCATTTGGCATCAAAGGAAGATTTAATTGGAAGTCCTGTTGATTTTGGACAAATGAAACACAACCTGCTGTTCAAATGAAATTAACTGCCATTTAAGCAAAATGATAGTACGAGCTGGTATTGTGATTGGTATCTTAGTAGAGATTTTAACCTTTCACCAATTATTCAAGAATTCCTTGACTTGTTGTGCTTCATCTATTATTATGATTTGATAAGAAAACTGAATGGAGTGTTGACCCACCTGTGGTTCCAATTATACTCCTCAAAGGTAAACCAAGAAAAGGTGTGGTCCAATTCCATTCACATAACCTGCAAAAATATAGATGCTTGATAGTCCAATTACATGTTTGGAGAACTCTTCAAAGAAGTAAAGCAACCTACTTAAAGTATGAGTAAACTATGAATTAACACCCTCACAAGAGCTATTCATTTGATTTACATATACATGTTACTTCATAATTCATCTGATATACATCATTAATCTTGTGTTATAGTTCCGGTAACATATTTTGAAACAGAAATCTAAAAAGTATCCATGATGATATATGCTCCAGACAGCGCCATCACAAAGAAAGAAATTTGCAACTCAGTCAGTGAAGTGACTGATTCAGGTTTGAGTCTAATGTTTTTTGTTAAGATTCGATTGTAATGTTTAATTGTCTCATCTCGATCATAAGACCAAAACTGCACCATGCATCGAGAGAGAATCATCACACAAGAAGCACTGTTTCACAACATATCCTGTTAAAAGGTTGTATAAATACCTAGAGATATATAAATCTTGAAAGGAGGCTTGAATGGTTGCGTCTCATAAAGGCAGTACAGGGAATAAAGCCCACCCAGTCTACTCAAAAGAGAATGAGTAGACACCATGTAACCTGCAATGAATTCAATTCGGTTAATCCAAAGCAGGAAAATATCAGCCACGGAGAAAGATGAAAATCTTACACTAGTATGACAGCTCTATCATCGAAATTTAAACATCAGAAAAAGAATTTAAGGATGCACTCACATTCACTACTTTAGTGATATCTCTCAAAATACGAAAATCACTTCTTTTTGGTGTCAGAGCTATGATACTTACACGTTTTACTGTGCTAATATTATCGGCATTTAACAGAGCATAAGATAGATGAGGGAAAGAATATTAGAACAAAGTGAAATGTCTGAGTTCATTTGCAAGAATCTCTCAGTGTTTCTATTACAAATTGTGATTTGGAAAAATCTTTAAAGACTTTGTGTTTCTCTTAGTTTGTTTCCCTTCACATTGCTACTCATTGACTGATAAGCAAGTAAAATATGGTTATAATAGCACAAGGAATGCATCATAACTAGCAATCAAATAAATCCACGGTCATTTATATTTGTAACCACGTAAATAAATAAGCAAAATGGTGTTCACTTGAACACAAGATTGACTTCAGTTCTGTTGAGTAAAAGACAGATATTACAAATCTACTACTAATTCAGTGCTATAACATTTTTCAGCATTCTCTTTTCTTTTCTTTTTTTGATAAGTAACATTCTCAACATTCCTATAGTTTCATGCACTTCACAATGGTTAAATTTCGGGTAGATATTTTTTTATATATAAGAGAGAGTGTGTGTGTGCCACAATAATCAGAATCATTCTCTCCGGATGAAGCTAAAATATGTTATATTAGGAAAACTAACAAAAAGTAAAATAGAAAACATTAGACTACCACTACAGTAGGCATAAAGTGATTGCATAAAGCATGCCTGATCTTTAGAGGGACTGGCCTCGAAAATATAGGAGAACTTTTTAGAAACCCACACTCTCTTCATTTCTGCAAAATTAGGATACAAATCACCATATTACTGGTAAGAAGAATTATGAAAAGTGCAAGATAAATAAACAGAGATAAGTATCTATACTATTCTTAAATTGACGGCAAAAAACAGGCATACTAGTACCTTCGCAAACTCATTTATAAGCTCATCAATGTCTAGTTTGAATGGTTTGAGGTCCATGTTAAAGTTGACTTGTCTTTATTGCCTACAAGAAGAAAACTTCTTGATTAAGCTGGTGCAAGAAGATAAACAGCTATAAATTCAATATCACTTCAGTCAGAAAAGGAGACCACCAAGAACATACAACAAGACCCATGACAAGACCTCTGTCTGAGTGGTTGCATCGGTAAAGTAAATAAGGAGCAGTTTCATACAGCAATAGCTCAATAATAATAATTACTCATTTGAAAACATATCTTATGTAAACATACTTGTGACTCATTATTTGTTAAATAAAATGGTTGGTTCAAATCAATAAGAACATCATCATGTAACTTAGTAACAAAACATTCAACTACAGTCCTAAAAGTTTAAATATCAAAAAGTTTATCACACACAACCTACAAATTTATAAGTTGTAAATAACTGAAATGCGTCAATGGGAAAAGTCGTAGCAGGTGACCTCGTCATGACGTCAAAATGCAAAATAAAACCCATGAAAAAGAAGGATAACAAAAAGGAGTGGTACTAGATGCACGTTGCATCCATCCTCTAACCTATCACAGTAATTATATATAAAAATAATTGTCGCACTTTCAAAGTGAAGAAACCGATCAATACGTCAGACTCAAACTTCTATGTCGTATGCGGACTCTTCGATTTTGGTGCCGTACCCGTCCGGATATGTGACGGATACGGATACGGGGACGGGATACGTCCCGGATACGATCAACTGACTTCGGACACTTTGACCGGAGTCCATAGACAAATTTGGGAGAAAAATTGAGATTTTGATTTCTCAAAATACAAAATAAAACAGATTTAGAACAATGAAAGAGTAATGTCCATCTTGGAGAATGAAAGATTGAATTGTATAATATTCATGTAAGTTTTTCACAGGATTTCTCTCAAAATTTATAATATTTTTATAGCTCTATGTTTTATTAGCCGAATCCCCGCACCCATATCCATATCCGGATCCG
This sequence comes from Nicotiana paniculata, assembly GCA_005239505.1. Lineage (NCBI taxonomy): Eukaryota > Viridiplantae > Streptophyta > Magnoliopsida > Solanales > Solanaceae > Nicotiana > Nicotiana paniculata. The sequence goes on along the minus strand of ML323032.1, from coordinate 27,013 downwards.
CACCCCCGAATCTTAAAATTTAGATTTTGCCAAATCCGATACTCGAATCCGTCCCCGTATCGGATACTCGCACCCGAATCCGAGCAACTTAGGCCGTAAATCTATGTTGCACAAACTCTCCAAAATGCTGCCCCACCCGTGTTGGATCCTCCAAAAATATACTACTACTGGAAGATCCGACAAGCGCCGGGCGATATTTTTAGAGAGTCCGAACAACATAGCCCTAAATTGTCCAAGTACTATTACATGAACACAAATCCAAAATTACAAAGACAAGAAATGACACACTCGATGAAGATATATAATTTTCATAGTAAACGATAATAACCGAACCTAGGAACAGTTACCAATATTCAATAAATATTTACAAAGTAATGAACCATCCCTAACATAGATAGTTTCAAGTACCTTGGCTATCCAAGGAAATGGGGAGTAGACGAGGATGTTACATATCGTATTGGAGTGGAGTGGGTGAAATGGAGGCTAACATCCGGTGTTTTATGTGATAAGAATGTGCCACCTAAATTTAAGGGTGTTTACTGGACGGGCTGGACCGGGCTGGACATGGGAAAAAATAGCCCGTCCTGTTAGTGGGGCAGGCTGGTTAGTGGGCTGAGGTTCTGGACTGGTAGTGGGCTGGGATATTTCGGGTTTTGGTGGGCCCGTCCAGGTTAGGGCTTATCAGGTCCGGACCGGGTTAATTTTTTTTTAATTTTGTTTTTAGTGTATTATGTTTTCTTGTTCAATGTAATTGTTACTTAAGTGTTTGCAAACTTTTAAATAATAAAATAAATTTTTTAAGGCATAAAATTAAACTTTTAAATTTGAAATTTGAATTTTAAAATTTGAAAATTGAAAGTAAGTGGCTACATAAAATTATTTAATAAGATCAATATGTAAGAATCAAATTTCAAAAGCTTTCATTTCATATTTTCATTGCATAATAATACTTCAAATTAACTTGTCTTATAAACTAACACATTAAGCATAAATAAGTCTAACAAATTCAAAATAACACAAATTGTCTCAAATCAATTTAAATACGAATTCCTGGAGGACGCTCAAGACAACCCTTGATAAGCATCCTTAAACCAGTTGTGCCCTCCCACTTTCGACGAACATTAAAAACTCGATCACAGTTCTTGCACTCTACTTTGTGAAACCACACCTCACTTGATAATTGTAATTTTGTAGTGGCTACCGTAAATAATTGATAAAACTTGAAATATTAATTAATTGAGAACTTGAGAGCAATAAGCAATTCAATAATCAAGAGGGAATTGAGAGAGAACTAGAGTAGAAGAAGAGAGCAAGTTGTGAAAAAATTAAAGAGGAGGGGGATTAGGCTTAGATGGCTTGGGCATATGAAGAGGAGAAACACAGATGCCCCAGTAAGGAGGTGTGGGAGGTTGGCGCTGGAGGGGCTGAGAAGAAATAGAGGTACGCCGAAGAAGTTTTGGGGAGAGGTGATTAGGCAGGATATGACGTTACTTTAGCTTACCGAGGACATGACCCTTGATAGAAAGGTCTGGAGGTCGAGAATCAAGTTAGACGACTAGTAGGTAGTCGAGAATATTAGTGTTAGTCTTGTATTATATTATTGTTAGATTTTTCTTAGTATTACTTGTTGTTCCTTTCGTTTTGTTTTTTTACTATCTTGTTGTTGTTATTGCTTGGTGCTATTGCTTTCTTCCCGTCTTTCGTGGGTCGAGGATCTATCGGAAACAATCTCTCTACCTTCAAGGTGGGAATAAGGTCTGCGTACACACTACCCTCCTCAGACCCCACGTGTGGGATACATTGGGTTTTTTGTTGTTGTTATTTACAAAGTAATGAACCACTTAAACATAGCATATGAATATAAACATTACCATTACAATTGTACTCGATGTCTTGTCATATTTTGAATTAGGAACACTTTCAAAAACCTCATCCTCCAAAAAACAAACTAAAAAGGTTCAAAAATTCTTCACCAATTTAGCTTCACAAGTTACTTTCAGTGTATTTCGTTTAAGAAAAAGTTCTTCCCATCGTTGCAATAACGGCGGGTAATAACAAACTTAATTTCAGAAGCTAAAAAACAAGTCTTTAAGTAATTTGAAACAAAACCATCAAAGATGTAAAGAAGAAATTTGTAATTCAATATGAATTTTTGTAATCCAGAGACCATATGTTTTTAACATAATGTAGAATAGATCGTAATGGTTTCATATCATATATTATTATATCAATTTTTTTTACTGTTTTGCTCAGGAGATAGAAATCATATAATTTCGCCTAACTTATCAATCTAAATCTATACCGAGACCTTCTAAATGCCTGAGTAAAACCTTAATGAACCAGTGGAGAGGCAGGATTTCCATCAAGGGGGTTCAAAAAATAAAAGAAGTAAACACGCGAATATGCTAGCAAATATGCGGGTCGGGTCGGCTCGGATGGGGAGGGGTTGAAAATAGGTTAGACACGGATAAAATATTCGACAATATGAACAACTATATTAACCATGACTTCTTGAATATTATCATTGTTTGGGAGAATTCCTGGCCTTAATCTATAGTCAAATCTTCACCATTGTTAGAATGGGAACAAACTGTGAACACTGACCATTTCTTGCAATGTGAGACTGCTACCAAAAGACCCCATTGCAGCATCTATATACAATCACAACCAAACATGTTTCATCAAACCAAATAGAAAAGGCAGGAAATTGCTGTGAAACCTTCAATACCGTTTCTCCTATTAAGTTCTCAGTACAACAACAATAACAATCCCAGTATTTTCCCACAAGTGAGGTCTAGGAAAGATGAGATGTACGCAGCATTACCCCTACCCTAAGATACATTCTCTAATAATTCAGTATTCAATTATTCAAATTAAAACCAAATAAATTGCATTGTTGCAAGAAACTTGACACAACGACCAGCTTTGAAGAAAATTTGAGCTGTATTATGTGCAAAACTGATTCAAAAATGAGAGAAAGAATCTCTTAAACCAGTTATGTATCGTACGATTAACTAAAAAATGCATCATCCAAAATCAAAAGCCAAACCAAACCAGTTCGTCATAAAAAACCTTTGCTTTTGCACGTTTTGATTTTGTTAAAATTAGGGTTTTAATCTCAATCGCCAATCAGGCCATCGCGTTTCGTTTGGCTGTAGTTAAGGTTTTTTTCAAAAACGCACAAACTGCTGCCCCGCCCCCTCAAAGCTCAGACCCGCTCCGCCCCGCCTCCCGCCCCGCCCTATTGCTATCCCTACTAGTCTGGTGATGCAGCTCAAGAGTGAATATAAAAACAGCAAAACCACGTTAAACCACAAGGTGATTTCAAAAGGAGCTGGTCATATTCTACATAGGATCAGATTGCTGAATAAGATATTTAAAAAAAAAGAGAACAAAAATTGCACCTGTTTGAACTTTGAACTCGCAACAGATAGAGATGAGAACAAGAAATTGCACCCCTTTGTTCTCTTTTCACAACATCATCGATTTCTGGCCAAAGCTCGAAACCGTCCTCTCTCACAACCTGGAATGAAAGACTAAGTAGGCCTTTCGACATAAGAATTGTAAAATTACGAAAAATAGCGAATTTTTTTTTAAAGCCAAAATGATATTTAAAATTTAGAGCTGTGTTTGGTCATAAATTTTAGTTCGGGTTGTTTTTGAAGTTTTGATGATTTAAGTGAAAATTTTGAAAAATAAAATTTTAAAAATCCTCAAAATACATCTTCAAGTGAAAATTGAAAATTTTATGAACACATGCTATTTCGAAAAAAAGTGATTTTTTAAAAAAGATTTAACCCAAATAGCCGCCCATCCAAATATTTAAACTAAAAATAACCGGTGGAGATATAATATATGCATAATTTATGTATTGTACGTGTATAATTATGTATAATCAATGTATAATCTATCTATATGGCTAGAAAAAGTAAAAAATTATTATGGCCGGCTATTTGTGTAAAGATCCCCTTTTTTTTGGAAAAAAAAAATATGTCCAAACGGGCTCTTAAGATTTAACCCAAATAGCCGCACACCTAATCTCTTGAACTTAAAATAACTGACGGACGTATAATATAGATATAATTCATGTATAATCAATATATGCATAACTATGTATAATCAATATATAATCTATATATACCCGCTAAAAAAAGTAAATAAATATGGCCGGCTATTTGAGTGACAATCCCAAAGACTAATCCTTAGAGTCATCAATCATCATTTTGGGCTTAGAAAATCCAGGCCCGTTCTCCCATTACAGTTGACCCAAAGCTTAAAGGACAGGCTAATTTGTGAAAATTGCACGGGGCGTCCTATATGGTCGCCCCCATTTAACATTTACCTATATTTTTAAAATTATTTAACCTATATCTTAATTTTTACAACTTCAGGCGCCTCTTTTTTCCTACTACTTGTGCGCTCCTTTCTTCCTCCTTTCTTTTCTACTCTTTTTCTACTTTTCATTTTTTGTAATTTGTAGTATATTTTACTACTGATTTGCTCGTAGTGACTGCCATTTTTGTTGAAACAGCATTTTAGAACTTTTCTTCATCTATTTATAATTCATTGTCTGTATTTATTATATTTGTAATGGATTCAGATTGATCCAGGAATGGAATATCAAACAGCAAGCTGATTGTGGCTTTATTAATGCAATTCTTACATAAGCTTTGAAAGTTGAACTATTATGGCACTCTTGATTTTAAATTTTTATTTACAAAGATGGTATATCTTGTGTTTCTTCCAATGCCGATTAGGATGTCCTGTTTCTCCAGTGTTTTTTTTTTAATGAGGTGTTTAATTAGTTTGTCAGCAAATAGAGAACAAAACTTCAGCTAAACAAATAGAGAACAAAACTTCAGCTAGTAGAATGCTTAAGTTCAGCAATTAAAGACAAAAACTTCAGCCAACACTAAGTTTACGCGAAAAACATCAGCTAAAACATGCTGAAATTCAGCAAAAAGAGAACAAAACTTCAGCTAGTACGACTGTACGACAAAAAATTCAGCTTATTTAGTGCTGAAGTTTTTACAAATGAACTAAATAACTTCATCTTCTGCTGAAGTTTTTGAAAAAGTTTTATGACAAAACTAATGAATCCAGGACAAAACTTGAGCTTATTTAGTGCTGCAGTTTTTACAAATGAACTAAATAACTTCAGCATCTTCTGCTTAAGTTTTTGAAAAAGCTTTACGACAAAACTATTGAATCCAGGATAAAACTTCAGCTAAAACATGCTGAAGTACAGCAAATAGATAACAAATCTTCAGCTAGTAGAATGCTTAAGTTCATCAATTACAAACAACTTCAGGCCCGTCTACTAGAATGCTGAAGTTTGCGTGATTGCCTTTGCTACTCCAGGCCCGTATGCCTGAAGTTTACGCGAAAAGTGGGTACACTTGTTTTTTTTTTTGCAAAGCGGGTATAAGTTAAAAACGTGACCCAAAAAGCGAATATAGATGCAAATCCCCCGGCTAATTTACGCAAATATTTTGTCCATGAGATCTTTATACAAATAGCCAGTTGGATTTATTGTTTGTTTTATTAATCGATGTACATAAATTATACTATATTACTTGTACACGATTATACACGTATTATATATAGATTACATATATATTATATATTTAGTTTAAGCGGTTGAGAAGGCGACATTTAGGTTAATTCTTCTTCTTTCTTTTTTTCTTAAACAGTTGTGCAAATGTAGCCCTTGAAAAATTATCCCTTCTGATTTTCAATTTGCACATAATTGAAAACGTTGCAATAACTTATAAATTTTTAAATCGTGATCTAACATTGTTTATAAGATTTTTATTTTGCTCAAAAGATTTTTAGATCGTGGTCTAAAGGTTTCACTAATTACAGAAAGATAAAGATAAAAATAAAAAGAGGGTCGATAGTTGATATAAAAAGTGAACACCGATGAAGAATTCAGTAAAAGACATTAATAACAATTCCATGCCCAACTAAATAATTCATTTTATTGGGTGAAAATAGTATGAGTTAGTCAATTTTCGTAATTAAAAAATAGCTAATATTTATAAAATCATTAAACAAAATAGTCACTATTTTAGCTAACCATCCCATCACTATTAACAATCATAACCGGCACTACCCATTATTATAAACTATCACCACCAACTATCATCTTCCACAACCACAACTACCACCACCATCCACACTTATTAACTGTCACCCCTCACCACCACCATCCTCAATCATAATCGCCACCACTACTAATCACCACTAGCTACTACCCTAACCACTACCATCAACCAAACCTATCATCAACTACCGTCTCTAGTCGACATTCACAAGCACCATCGTTAGCCATCACCACCATCAACAACCATATTTTAAAAAGATTATATATTTTATTAATAGAATATTAGATTAATAAGTATTTTATTTGAATTTTATGTTTATTAATTTTCAAATAAAGACAAATTCTATACATTCAGATATTAAAAATCAAACAATCTTAATCATTTAGTATTCAGATCTTAATACACATCTTGATATTCAAATGTGTATTCAGATTTAGATATCTTAATCTTAATACACATCTTGATATTCAGACATGTATTAATATTCAGGCGTCTTAATCTTAAAAAAAACAAATGAGGCCTAAATGTATCTTAAATCTTAATTAATGTTTTACACACAGGGATTGTTTGGCTGGTGGGATGATATAAATAAGGATATTCCATGGATTAACTATTACACCTTCTACTTCGGACATCTAATCGATCATTTAGTATAAAATGATTTTCACGACTAATTATTACTATTTATAATCAAACGCAGAATAATCTTGAATTTTATCCCTGAATCGTTATGTTTTTTTCCACCAAACAAGTCACAATATTTGGATATCTTGAAAACTGGATATCTGGTAACTAAATAACTGAATACTGACGTACTGAATAACCATAAACCTGCTAGTTAAAGAGTGTATAACTGGTAAATGAGGTAAACTAGGGGTGTTCAAAATCGAACCGAAATCGAAAACCGAACCGAAATCGAAGCTTAATGGTTTATTGGTATCATGTTAACGGTTTAACGGACGGATAACTGATTGAATTTTTTTTATTAACGGCTTATCGGTTTGGGGACATATTATTCAATTTTCTTAACGGATAATACATTAACCCGTTAAGAATATATATATAATTTATTTTTATCCATATTATTGAACTCGTTTACTGCTGCTCTCTAAACTTTAGAAGAAAGATTCAATTATTTATTACTAGTGTGGAAAGTTTCATAATAAACAATAGTAAGATACGAATAAATAAAAAAGCAATATAAGTACGAACCAATAACTGCTTAATAATTTGAATGATTTGCAGGATGAAAACCAATTTCTTGTTAGCATTGCTAGCAATGTTGACTACTATTATGGCTCAAAAAGAATTGATTGTCAACATCACCATAGTTCACAGTGCTACTGCATAATACATTAAGCAACAAAAGGTAAAAAGAATCACATGCAGACTTCTATGAGTACTAAGTATTTATTTGTTTGTGAGACATCAAACAATGTGCTTTGATGGAAGCTGATCGGAGCCAAACCTATACCACTATAGAGTAGAGAGGATGGCCGATGCAGTTTTACCCAACAAGGTTGGGATTGATTTCCACAGGGAGTTAATTGATTTGGAGTTAGGTGTCTAACTAAACCTAGATGTGTGTGTTGTTCCTAATTGCACTTCCAAACATGATTGTGATTGATTCTGCTTTTAAATTCTATACTATTGTATGCTAAGAGTAAGCTAAGTACAACATTTTTAGTGATAGTTTTCAAGTGTTAAAAGGCACTAGGGTAGTGACTTCCGCCTAGGTGGATATCTAACGTGTATCGAGAATCTAGGGCAAGCTTGTTTTGATTGGGGTCGTGTGATGACCCAAGGAGTCATTTTATAAAATTAGACTCCGTTCCATGCTTAATAACCATAAAAGACTAAAATTAAATACCTCGATTTGTGTGCACAGTCTGGGCGTGAAACGGAAAGCTTTTATGTGGAAATATGAGAAATAGTGATTTTTAGAATTTAAATTTGATAAAAGTTGACTTTGGTCAACCTTTTGAGTAAACGGATCCGTATCCATGTTCCGACGATCCCGGGAGGTTCACAGTAAAATATGGGACTCGGGCGTATGTCCGGAAATGAGTGAGTCCGTATGATATTTCATAGATTTACATTTTATTTTCATGATTTTATCGCATGAGTGAGTCCGTATGATATTTTTAGACTTGCGTGCATGATTTGTTTGGAGCCCCGAGGGCTCGGGTGAGTTTTGGATAGGCCACGGGGTGTTTTACACTTGAAAATAACTGCTGGTTTTTCAGTATCTGGTGTCCAGGTTTTTGTACTATGCGATCGCATAGGTATAATCGCGATCGCATAGTGTAATCTTCGGGGGTCCCAAGTTTTATACTGTGAGAACCCAATGCCAGGAGTGCGATCCCACCGCTTCACCAAGGCCCTACTGTGCGAACGCACCAATAACCCTTCGATCGCGGAGCACAGTCTGGGCCAAGCTATCGAACGCAGTCCATACAATGCAAACACACTGAGTTAAATTTTGGCCTGGGGGAGGGAAATCCCATACCCTATGCGATCGCACCCCTCCCATGCGAACTCACTGCACTATTTTTCCTTACCCTATGCGATTGCATATAGTTACCCGCGATCGCACAGTTGCCCACCCCAGCTAATATAAATACCTGTTAAAAACGGGAAGAACCCTTCCTTCTCCAAATTTTTGAAGTTACAGCCCTAAAAACGAGTTTTCTTCAGCAATCTTCATCCCCGATTCATAGGTAATCAATACCAAACCTTGTTCTTTCAATTCCTTACTATTTTGCATCACTTTTAAAGCAAAAAAAGAATTTTCATGGTAAAAATCTAGGATTTGGGTAGAATCAGGGAGTTTTGTGAAAATTGAATTTTTATATCAAATTAAGGCCGAATTTCAAAACTAATAGCATATTTGGGTTCGTGGGTGAATGGGTAAACGTAATTTGGTCCAAACCCGAGTTTAGACCAGCGGGCCCGGGTTTTCACTTTTTTGAGAAAACTTAGGAAAAATTATATTTTTCAATAAAGCTAGTTCCTTTAGTATTAGTTAATGATATTGAGTTAATTTTGATTAGATTCGAGCAAATTAGAGGTAAATTCAAAAGGAAAAGCAATAATTGAGCAGTGAGTGGCCTGCAGAATTGAGGTAAGTGTTTGGTCTAACTTTGGCTTGAGCGAATATGACTCCCCACTTGTTTGCTATGTGAAATGCATGGGCGTGGTGTATAGGTGTGGTGACGAGTATCTATGCACCACCCAAATTGGTTGTTAAACATGATCTCCTTCCCGTTCCCCACTTATTTGATCATTATCTTAATTGTTATATGTTCATTATTGATTCTATGACTATTTGGCCTTGTTGATATGCTGTTAGTTATTGTTGTGGTTATTTGGAAAGATTATTGGTTGTTTGAGCTGGTTTCCTTGTAATATGTATAACGGTCGAGAGGTTTGACATTATTTTTACGAATTATATATATATTTACGTTCCTGTTGGTTTCGTGCTGATAATATTGAGGAAGTTGTGAGAAATGCGGTCTAACTGTTTCGTAATTGTTGAGGTTCACGTGGTTATTGAATTTCATTGAGTTATTTCCAATTGTTGTTGTAAGTGTGTTAAAAATATTGGTTGTTCTCTTGAGTTTATCATAGTATATAAAGACTGAGCTGGATTGACAACGTTACGGTGATTTACTTATATTCTGGTTAGATTTATTGTGAAATGATATTGGTTAAAGCTTACGAGCTACATGATTTTCTGTTTGAAATTGTGGAAATAACAGTATTGTGAAAGGCTTGGCCTGAATTGTAAAATTCTTTATGAATAAATTGATATGATATGTCTGGTGGGAGCGGGTTGCACGCCGCAACGAGGAGTGATAAGGGTGGATAGGTGGGATCGGGTTGCACGCCGCAACATGAGCAATAAGGGTGATATATTTAGGGAGGACCAATAAGGGAGGACAGGTGGGAGCGGGTTGCACTCCGCAACAAGGAGCGATAAGGGAGGAGATTTATATTTTTACTAATTTTTAGAGAAAATAAAGATTTGAAAAAGCTAAATAATTATTTTTGCTGTTTTGTTTTAGAAAACAAAGATTTGAAACTTTCTATTTTATATTACTATTTTCATATTTTGACACTAATTTTATTCAAAGCTAAAGTTTTAAAACTTGGAAATTTTCGAGGATTGGTTATAGCTGAGGTCTGAAAGAGGCGGTTGTGTTATTTTATTATTGTTGCAGTATTTGAATTGATGTGTTTAGATTTCCTTCCTGTTTTATAATTATTGTCTCAGATATATTGTCTTGTTCGTGTAGAATTATTTTATTGTGTTGTTGTATATATATTAATATCACAGGTTCATTGTTAAAGCCCAGCCTTAGCCTCGTCACTACTTCACCGAGGTTAGGCTCGACACTTACTCAGTACATGGAGTCGGTTTGTACTGATTCTACACTCTGTGCTCTTTTGCACAAATCCAGGTACTAGTCAGCAGTAGAGGATTCCAGGACGACCACCCGATTCATTTGGAGACACGAGGTACATCTGCGGGCGTTCGCAGATTCTGAGAGTCTTATCCTATTTTTACATACACTATTTTATATCATTCAGAACAATTACACTATTTCTTTCAGCCATTATTTGTAGTATTCTTTAGTAGTTCGTGGATTGTGACACCAGACCCTGAGGTAGTCTTAAAATTAATTATATAATTAATTCGTGGTCCGTTTCGTTTAGTTGGTTATTATTATTATTATTTTGTTTTGAGGTTGTTGGAAATTAGGTTAATTAAGTCCATTTTTAATTTAATTAATTAAGAAAATTAGTCAATCGAATTCTAACATTGGCTTCCCTAGCAAGTGACGTGTTAGGCGCCATCACGATCCCTAAGGTTGGGAATTTGGGTCGTGACAAGTTGGTATTAGAGTACTAGGTTGCTTAGGTCTCACAGTTCACGAAAAAATTGGTAGAGTCTGAAGGATCAGTACAGAGACTTCTGTACTTATCTTTCGGAGGCTATTGAGTTAGGAAACAACTTCATTTTATTCTACTCTATCGTGCGAATTTATTCTACCATTGATGATTGAACTTGTCTATTCTTGTCCTTGCACAAACTCTCGACAACACGCAAAGCGTCTACAACCGGACAAAAGATGAATTCCCAATGACATCCACGATTAGGGGAAGAGACAGAAGCAGAGCTTATCCTAAAGCTCGAACATCAGCACCTATTCTACAGTCTCAAATGGATCTAGACGTGGAGGTTCTAGCTCAGTCGGTACATGTAGGACAAATACAGATTCCAGAAGGATTTATAGCTACTCCAGTATTGCAAAAAAAGGGAACAGTTGAAAGCAACGAGGTTGATTTATATGAGCTGTGAAGTTTAACATTGTGGGTTATCAGGCATTGTGACCTATGACTTCGTGCCAAGTGGGGAAGTCCACTGTCAAGGAATAGATTGTGGGGTCATGTGTTATATCGGTTTTGTTTTGGAATGTATAAGGCCTGGGATTTTGCAAGAGATAAAGCTGGGACTTGCGATATGTCTGCCTCCTTAATAACCATATACCTCAGTACCAAAGGAGTTATATAGACAACTTTAAATCTACAGAAGGTCTACTCAGCGTGGAAGTCACGGTTGCAGATTTTGGGGGTGCTCCAGAGGGAGTACAGTGGTTGACAAACTTCTAGACTATATGGTTCGTGCCAAGGTTTATCTGTATAGAGCTCTACCTTTGGGGTCATTGTGCATCAATAAGGTAAGAGTTACCCCAAGGAATAACGAAGGGTACATGAATAAGTGGGGTAGCTCAGCGGTGTTGAGTCAACATGGTAAAGGAGAAACTGGTCGCCGGTGGTCGAAGCAAGCCTACGAAGAGGACGACCAGTCATTGCAACACCAACTATTTGACTCAATTCTCATAATGCTTTTGAAAGAGTTTGTTTCTCGAACTTTCCATTTTGCGTGGCGCTTAGGGTTTGAACGATTGTGTCAGGTCACCATGACAATGTCAGAACATGCCATCAGGTTCGATAAGTTAGCCTGTCATACTCCTACTTTGGTTCATATAGCCAGAGAGTAAGTCTACAGACTCATTAAAGGACTCAAATATGATTTTAAAATTTTTGTACAACTCAGGGCAGGTTGATACTTCATTCCGGCTAGTGATAGAAATTGTCCTAGACTTGGGAGAGTCCTATTTCATCAGAACACTCAGGCTACGTGCCCCATTTCAGTTAAAACTCAACTACATGACCAACTAGGGAAAAAGGAGTCGGAATTTCGAAAGTGGAGGTTAGATTCCTAGAGGTGGAGACCCAGCCTGTTGATATATTTTCTATGGTATGGCTGAGGTCGTTACATTAAATGGTGTCATTACAAGAACAATCTATATTTATTGTAAAGTGATGATTTCTTGAACTTAATACGATTATGCGTATCTAATAAAATTCTTCTAATATGTTCCACTCTCGGGTGAACTTCTTAACTCAAAATCTACTTATGTGAATACTTGTATTGAGAAACTCTATGGAGATAACTGTGTCTATCATTACATGTTGTAATTTTGTTTAATAGAAAATATTTAAAGGAAGGAAATGGAATGTTTCGATTGGAACGATATGCATGTTGCTTGTGATTTAGAATTGAGGACGAGATTCTCGCATTTTAATATGATTTGAGATATTTAAATTGGGCTACGAGCCGCGGTGGAATTTATGTAAGGATGAGGTCCTTGTGAGGGAAATTCTTGTGTTTAAATTCTCCCTTGTGAGTTAAAATTTTACTATAGTACTGGTGGGGAGTCATGCCTGTTAGGCTTATTCAACAACTTACGTATAAAATAAATAATAATAAAAGTTATACTAATAATAAGTAAATAAATAAATAGATAAATAAATTAATTAATTAACTGTGCATAATTTGCCAAATTCGTGTTATAATTATTGAGCTTTGACCTACGAGGTATGTGCACGCCCGTGTGACGTTAAATGAGACACGTTAATTCGGGTATATAATTATGAGGTCTTCATGAATCACATCTCGTTATTAGTATTGTGAAGGTCTGAAAGGAGATTATTGCTAACGTGAAGCTGTTTGATAATTCCGTAATTGGCTATGAACAAGCATTAAGAAAATAGAGGCGGTGAGTATGGACAGCCTTGCGTATATTTCAGTTGGTGAGAGACCGTTAGCTTCAGACATTCATACGCTGGCTAATCAGTTCGTGAGGTTGGATATTTCCCCCAGCAGTGTTCTAGCTTGTACAGTCGCTCGGTCTTCCCTATTTGAGCGTATTCGGGAGAGACAAGATGATGACCCATATTTGGCGGTCCTTAAGGACACAGTTCAACACGGTGATGCCAAGCATGTTAAAGTTGGAGCTGATGGTGTTTTGAGGATGCAAGGTCGGTTATGTGTGCCTAATGTTGATGACCTTCGTGAGTTGATCCTTGAGAGGAGGCTCACAGTTCTAAGTATTCTATTCACCCAGGGGCAACTAAAATATAACAAGATCGCTAGTTGGATGGTTTGAGCCGGGAAAGGCTTGGTTGTTGGGTGCAAACTTAGTTCAGGAGGCCTTAGATAAGGTCAAGATTATTCAGGAGAAACTTCGCGCAGCTCAGTCTAGGCAAAAGAGTTATGCCGATCGTAAGGTTCGTGATGTGGCATTCATGGTTGGAGAGATAGTATTACTTCGTGTGTCGCCTATGAAGGGTGTTATGAGATTTGGGAAGAAGGGAAAGTTGAGCCCTAGGTACATTGGGCCATTTGAGATTTTTGATAGAGTGGGGGAGGTAGCTTATAGACTTGCGTCGCCTCTAGGGTTATCCTCAGTTCATCCAGTATTCCATGTGTCTATGCTCCGGAAATATCATGGTGACCCGTCCCACGTGTTAGATTTCAGCTCTGTCCAGTTGGACAAAAACTTGACTTATGAGGAGGAGCCGATATCTATTTTGGACCGGCAGGTTCGCCAATTGAGGTCTAAGAGTTTTCCTTCAATTCGAGTGCAGTGGAGAGTCCATCCCATTGAGACAACTACTTGGGAGTTTGAGTCAAACATGTAGAGTAGATACCCACACTTGTTCGCCACTTCAGATAATTTTCTATGTCGGTTCGAGGACGAACGTGTGTTTTAAAGGTGGAGATTGTGATGACCCAAGGGGTCATTTTATAAAATTAGACTCCGTTCCATGCTTAATAAACATAAAAGACTAAAATTAAATACCTTGATTTGCGTGCGCAGTCCGGACGTGAAACCGAAAAGCTTTTATGTGGAAATATGAGAAATAGTGATTTTTAGAATTTAAATTTGATAAAAGTTGACTTCGGTCAACCTTTTGAGTAAGCGGACTCGGATCCGTGTTCCGATGATCCTGGGAGGTTCGCAGTAAAATATAGGACTCGGACGTATGCCCGGAAATGAATTCCGAGGTCCCAAGCCTTAGAAATCAATTTTTGAAAGAAATTGTTTTGCTGAAATGTTTGTGAATTAAAGAAAAGAAATAATGCTAAAAGTCATTGGTATCGGGCCCGTATTTTGGTTCCAGAGCCCAGTACAACTTTGTTATGATATTAAAGGTCAACTGTGAAATTTGGTGAAAAACGGAGTTCGTTTGACGTGATTCAGACATCCAGTTGAGAAATTATGAACTTTAAGAGTTTTTGTGTAAAATGATGAGTTTTGAGGTTTAATTCATAGATTTACATCTTATTTTCATGATTTTATCGCACGAGCGAGTCTGTATGATATTTTTAGACTTGCGTGCATGATTTTTTTGGAGCCCCGCGGGCTCGGGTGAGTTTCAGATTGGCCACAGGTGTTTTACACTTGAAAATAACTCCTGATTTTTCAGTATCTGGTGTCCAGGTTTTTGTTCTATGCGATCGCATAGGTATAATCGCGATCGCATAGTTTAGTCTTCAGGGGTCCCAAGTTTTGTACTGTGCGAACCCAGTGCCAGGAGTGCGATCCCACTGCTTCACCAAGGCCCTACTGTGCGAACGCACCAATAACCTTTCGATCGCCTGGGCCAAGCTGTCGAACGCAGGCCATACAATGCAAACACACTGAGTTAAATTTTGGCCTGGGGGAGGGAAATCCAATACTCTGTGCGATCGCACTCCTCCCATGCGAACTCAGTGCACTATTTTTCCTTACCCTATGCGATCGCATATAGTTACCTGCGATCGCACAGTTTCCCAGCCCAGCTAATATAAATACCTGTTAAAAACGGGCAGAACCCTTCCTTCTCCAAAATTTTGAAGTTACAGCCCTAAAAACAAGTTTTCTTCAGCAATCTTCATCCCTGATTCATAGGTAATCAATCCCAAACCTTGTTCTTTCAATCCCTTACTATTTTGCATCACTTTTAAAGCAAAAACAAAGAATTTTCATGGTAAAAATCTAGGATTTGGGTAGAATCAGGGAGTTTTGTAAAAATTGAATTTTTATATCAACTTAAGGCCGGATTTCAAAACTAATAGCATATTTGGGTTCGTGGGTGAATGGGTAAACGTAATGTGGTCCGAACCCCGAGTTTAGACCAAGCGGGCCCGGTGTCGGGTTTTCACTTTTTTTGAGAAAACTTAGGAAAAATTATATTTTTTCAATAAAGCTAGTTCCTTTAGCATTAGTTAATGATATTAAGTTAATTTTGATTGGATTCGAGCAAATTAGAGGTGAATTCAAAAGGAAAAGCAATAATTGAGCAGTGAGTGGCCTGCGGAATTGAGGTAAGTGTTTGGTCTAACTTTGGCTTGAGGGAATAGGACTCCCCACTTGTTTGCTATGTGAAATGCATGGGCGTGGTGTATAGGTGTGGTGACGAGTATCTATGCACCACCCAAATTGGTTGTTAAACATGATCCCCTTCCCGTTACCCACTTATTTGATCATTATCTTAATTGTTATATGCTCATTATTGATTCGATGGCTATTTGGCCTTGTTGATATATTGTTAGATATTGTTGTGGTTATTTAGAAAGAGTATTGGTTGTTTGAGCTGGTTTCCTTTGATATGTATAACGATTGAGAGGTTTGGCATTATTTTTACGAATTATATATGTCACGACCCAAATTACTAACTCAGATCGTGATGGTGCCCAACACGGGGGTTAGGAAAGCCCACACTTAAATTACTAAGGATTTCTCCCATGTTTGGTTAAACATCCCAATACGTGCCAAGTTTTTAAAATTCAAAAATTAATTGAAAAGGATAGCAAGCCATTTTTACCAAAAGCAGTCAAAAGAGGAATGAGCCAATATATATATATATAGAGACCCGTAAACCAAAATAATAACTACGTGTGTGCCAAGAACTAGTGTCACAAGTCCTACGGGCATACTAACAGAATATACAAAATATAATATACAATCCCACTATCTGAAAGAAATAGACGGGAAATAAGCAAAGAAAACTTCATAGTGTTGCCGAGGATCGTCAGGAGAAGCAGCTCACCGTGAAGTCGGGTCCAACTAAGATCAGAATCGAGGTCTGATCTGATAACCGGATGCACCAGCCTCAGAACATGTACAATTAAGTACAGAAGTGCAGCATGAGTACATAAACATATATGTACCCAGTGAGTATCCCGCATAACCTCGAAGAGGTAGTGACGAGAGGTCGACTTGACACTCACTAAGGTCCAACAAAATGATTAGCAAGATATAATATCAGTAACAGACATACAAGGATGATGAAGACAGTAAACATTTAAAATAATAGTAATTCGAATAAATACGGGAAGTAAATATACAATTTCTACCTCATTATTATTTTCTTTACTTTAAAAATTTATCAGAACACTCAAAATCCATAATAAATTCTTAACAATTTAACATGCGCATACAGTATAAGGACAACCTGCCTGAGCCATCATAATGATCATATCTGTGCACTGCCGAGGGTCGAACGGCCCGAACCATNTATATATATATATATATATATATATATATATATATATATATATATATATATATATATATATATATATATATATATATATATATCTTTCAATCTCGCCGTGGCGTACGGTCCGCTACCATGAGAGTGGAGGAAATAACACTCCGCTCGCGGAATGTAAATTGCGAAGCGGTCACATGCACACACAATCCATACATTTATTATTTATCAATTACTTTTCGTGAAAAATTCCTTAAAATTCCTTAAATTCCATGATCTCGGGAAAACAAGCCTCATGTAACATTAATTCACTAAGCATATAAGTCATTTTCAAGGAAAACATAAAACATGTGTAAGCCTAACTACCCGGACATAACAATAATAGCCGCTACGTACGGACTCTCGTCACTTTGTACGTACGTAGCCCCCACAGTTATCACATATAGCATTTAAATCACCTAGGGGGACAGTTCCCGCTTACAAGGTTAGAAATGAGACTCACCTCGTGCAGAATCTACTCTCCGGACCAAGAACGCACCCGAAACTCCGAACTCTACACCCGAGGACTCGAAACTAGCCAAATGTTATACAAATACATTAATTTATGCTCAAAGTATGGAAATTCTCCTACTCCTTTAGTGAATTCACCATTCTTGAAGAAATTCTAAAATCCAACCCCGGGCCCGCATGCTCGGATTCCAAAATTTTTTGAAGGAAACAATCACCCATAGCCTAATGATCATTAATATACGGTTTTTACTTGATTTCATACTTAATTCACGGGTAAATTCTCAAATTATCGAAAGCCCTAGGTGACTACCCAATTCTTGATTTTCACTACTTAGGTGATTAAACTCAACTACGAATTCATGCATTAACAAGTCTTGAGATGAAATTTACTTACCTTCTAGGGGTTGGGTCGTGGAGCCTTCTTCCCAAGTTCTCAAAGTGTTTAATGGATGAAAGAGTGAAGAAAACAATGAGGAATCCCGTACTTAAGAAACACGCTGTCTGACAGTTTTTCCGCACCTGCGGCTCGAGGACCGCACCTACGAGAAAAGGCTCGCACCTGAAGAAATTGAACGAGGGAGCCTGGGCCCGCACCTGCGGAGTGGGGACCACACTTGCGGCTCTGCTCCTGCGGAACTTTGTCTGCACCTGTGAGAAATGGCCTGCCCGCTAGGGGCCACACCTGCGAGGATGGGACCGCAGGAGCGGTCCCGCACCTGCGACTGGGCAACCGCACCTGCGGTCAACACTAGAGCAGGTGCACCAGCAACTATTTCAGCTAGTTTTTGGCCTCGTGTGGTGTACAGGAGGACCCTGGGCCCACCCGAGCCCCCGTCCAAATATACCAACAAGTCCCAAATCATAATACGGACTTGCTCAAGCCTTCGGAACACCCAAAACAATGCTAAAACTCAAAATCACACCCCAAAACCCCTAGAACCAAACTTAGGAACTTTTAGTTTTCTTGACTTCGCTAACAACGCGCCGAACCGATCTATACAACTCGGAATGACACCAAATTTTGCAGGCAAGTCATAAATGACATAACGGAACTATTCCCGATCTCAAAATTCCGTTCGGACCTCGATAACACAAAAACACATCCCAAACCACAATTGGAACTTAAGGAACTTCTTATTTAAATATTGGGTGCCGAAATGCTCCCGGGTCATCAAAAACCCATTCCGAACATACGTGTAGGTCCGAAATCATCATACGAAGCAACCGGAATCAACCAAACTCGATTCCGAGGTCGTTTACCCAAAATGTTGACCCAAGTTAAACTTGGCCTTAAAGGCCAACCTCAAGGAACCAAGTGTTCCAATATTGCTCTAAACACTTCTGAATCCCGTACCACCCGCCCCCGTAAGTCATAAATCACAATAAGCCTCTATGGGAAGTTTCATTTAGGGGAACGGGGTTTGATAACGCAAAACGACCGGTCGGGTCGTTACATTCTCCACCTCTTAAACAAAAGTTCGTCCTCGAACGGGTCTAGAATCATACATGAAGTGCTGAATAAGTGTGGATATCTGCTCTGCATGTCCTCCTCGGACTTTCAGGTCACCTCCTCAACTTCTTAGCCCTTCCACTGGACCCTTACGACAGAAACTCTCTTGGACCTCAACTGGCGGTCCTGTCTATCAATAATAGCAACTGGCTCTTCCTCGTAGCCCAACCTCTCATCCAACTGAATAGTGCTGAAATCAACCACGTGAGAGATGTCGGTGTGGTACCTCCGGAGCATGGATACATGAAAAACTGGATGAACTCCTGATAAACTGGGAGGCAAGGCCAGCTCATAAGCAACCTCCCCAACTCGCTTCAACACCTCGAAAGGACCTATAAACCTCGGTCTCAACTTGCCCTTCTTCCCAAACCTGATAATACCCTTCATAGGCGAGACTTTCAATAGGATCCTATCTCTCTCCATAAATGATACATCACGTGCCCTCTGATTCGCGTAACTCTTCTGTCTGGACTGTGCTGTGTGGAGCCTCTCCTGAATCAACTTCACTCTCTCCAAAGCATCCCTTACCAGGTCGGTGCCATATAACTTAGCCTCACCAGGCTCAAACCACCCGATAGGAGAACGACATCGCCGACCATACAAAGCCTCAAATGGTGCCATCTCAATGCTGGACTGATAACTATTATTGTAAGCAAACTCGGACAAAGGCAAGAACTGGTCCCACTGACCTCCAAAGTCAATCATCCATACCCTGAGCATGTCCTCCAATATCTGAGTTGTATGCTCCGACTGACCATCAGTCTGAGGGTGAAATACTATGCTGAGGTCTATCTGGTTACCCATCTCACTATGCAATGCTCTCCAGAAGTGCGAGGTGAACTGAGGACCTCAATCTGATATAATAGACACCGACACACCATGCAACCGGACTATCCCCCGAATGTAGATCTGGGCCAACCTCTCAGAAGTATAAGTAGTAGCTACCGGAATTAAATGCGTCGATTTGGTCAATCTATCCACAATGACCCAAACCGCGTCAACCTTCTGCAAAGTCCGAGGCAACCCAACCACGAAGTCCATAGTGATGCGCTCCCATTTCCACTTAGGAATGGGCATCTGCTGAAGTAGGCCTCCTGGCCTCTGGTTCTCATACTTCACCTGCTGGCAATTAAGACACCTAGACACATACTCCATAATGTCCTTCTTCATTCGCCTCCACCAATAATGCTGCTTCAAATCACGATACATCTTCGTAGCAGAAAGATGAATAAAATATCGAGAACTGTGTGCCTCCTCTAGAATCCTCTCCCTCAGGCCATCAACCCTAGGAACGCATAAGCGGCCCTGAAGTCTCAGAACACCATCCTCACCAATAATAACCTCCTTGGCCCTACCTTGAACCACTGTCTCTCGTAGCTCAGCCAAACACGGATCATCATACTGCCGAGTCTTAATCTCCCCCAATAACGAAGATTGAGTAACCACATGTGCAAGAACTCGACGAGGCCCTGAAAGGTCTAATCTCACCAGGAGATTAGCCAATGACTGAATGTCCAAGGCTAGAGGTCTCTCCTCTGCTGCAATATAAGCCAAGCTACCCATACTCTCCGCCTTCCTGCTCAAAGCATCTGCTACCACATTTGCCTTGCCCCGGTGATAAAGAATGGTGATATCATAATCCTTCAACAACTCAAGCCATCTGCGCTGCCTCAAATTAAGATCCTTCTGCTTGAACAAGTGCTGCAAGCTACGGTGGTCTGTATAAACCTCACAGGACACTCCATACAAGTAGTGCCTCCAAATCATAAGAGCATGAACAATCGCCGCCAACTCCAGCTGGAACGAAGCATAGGCAATAACTCTCCCCTCCTGCATCATTACACACCCCAAGCCAACGCGTGAAGCATCACAATATACTGTATACATCCCAAAATCGGAAGACAATACTAGAACTAGTGCTGAGGTCAATGCTGTCTTGAGCTTCTGAAAGCTCACCTCACACTCATCAGACCATTGAAATAGGGCATTCTTCTGAGTCAATCTAGTCAATGGAGCTACAATAGAAGAGAACCCCTCCACAAATCGGCGATAATAACCTGCTAGGCCCAAAAAGCTCCTGATCTCTGTAGCTGAAGTAAGACGCGACCAACTCTGAACTACCTCGATCTTCTGAGGATCAACCTTGATACCCTCTCCAGATACCACATGCCCTAAAAATGCCACGGAATCCAACCAGAACTCACATTTGGATAACTTAGCATATAGCTTCTAATCTCGCAAAGTCTGGAGCACAACTCTCAAATGCTGCTCGTGCTCCCCCAAACTACATGAGTAAACCAAAATGTCATCAATGAAGACAATGACAAATGAATCAATATACGGCCTGAACACCCTATTCATCAAGTCCATGAATGCTGCTGGGGCATTAGTCAAGCCAAAGGACATCACCAGGAACTCATAATGGCCATATCTCGTACGGAAAGCAGTCTTCGGAACATCTGAAGCCCGAATCCTCAACTGATGATACCCCAATCTCAAATCAATCTTAGAAAACACATGGGCACCTTGCAACTGGTCAAACAAATCATCGATGCGCGGCAAAGGATACTTGTTCTTAATGGTGACCTTGTTCAACTGACGGTAATCAATACACATCCGCATAGACCCTTCCTTATTCTTTACAAATAGAATTGGATCACCCCACAACGATACACTCGGCCTGATGAACCCCTTAGCTAAAAAATCCTCAAGCTGCTCCTTCAACTCCTTCAACTATTTCAGAGCCATACGGTACAGAGGAATATAGGCTGGGTGTCTGGAGCTAAATCAATGCAGAAATCAATATCACAAT
Source organism: Nicotiana paniculata (assembly GCA_005239505.1). Lineage (NCBI taxonomy): Eukaryota > Viridiplantae > Streptophyta > Magnoliopsida > Solanales > Solanaceae > Nicotiana > Nicotiana paniculata. The sequence continues at coordinate 5,181 of ML323032.1, read as the reverse complement.
CTGGAGGCATGCCCGGAAGGTCCGAAGGAAATACATCAGCAAACTCTCGAACAACTGGCACTGAATCAATCGTCGGAGACTCGGCGGTGGTGTCCCGCACATAAGCAAAATAGGCCAGACAACCCTTCTCGACCATATGTCGAGCCTTCAGGAATGAAATAACCCGGCTGGATGTACTAACTGAGGAACCTCTCCACTCCAGCCTAGGCGACTCGGGCATGGCTAAAGTAACTGTCTTGGCATGGAAATCTAGCACGGCATAATAAGGAGATAGCCAATCCATGCCCAAAATAATCTTGAAATCAACCTGTCGAGCAATAAGAGATCCGCTCGAGTCTCGAACCCATAAAATGAAATCACACAGGACCGACAAATTCGGTCTACAACCACAAAATCGCCCACGGGAGTGGACACATAAATAGGAGAACCCAAGGACTCACGAGGGACATCCAGAAAATGAGCAAATAAGACCGAAACATAGGAATAAATGGATCCTGGATCAAATAACACCGATGCCTCTCTACTACATACTGTAATAATACCTGTGATCACGGAGTCTGAGGCCACTGCATCTGATCTAGCCGGGATAACATAGAATCTAGCTGGAGCACCGGAAGACTGAGCCCCGCCAGAATGAACAGGAGCTGGCTGACCTCCCCCTAACTGGCCTCCGCCTCTACGACGACCCCTGCCGACCTGTCCCCCACCTTTAGGTGGCCTGACGGCTGGTGCTAGACCCACAAGTTGAAAATCCTGCTGTACCGCTTTGCCCCGAAACTTGGGACAATGCCTCTTCATATGACCTGGATGCCCACACTCATAACAACCTCCGGGTATCATATCCTGCTACCCGAAGAGGAACCCTGAATGGACGGAGAGCGATGTGCACTCTCTGGCATAACACTAAAGTAGGGACTAGGGAATCGCGGATAACTAGGATAACCACTGGGTGAACTCTGAATGGATGGAGGGCGGTAGGAACGCTTTGGCATAGCGCTGGAATAAGCCCTCGTTGGAACACCTTGGGGAGGTGGTAGGGGTGCTGAATATGGAGGCTTGCTGGGCTGGCCTCTACTGAACTGACCTCTTCCCCTAATTGGGGAACCTCTGAAATCCCCGAAGAATCTGGCCCTCTTGTCCTGCTGACTTTGCTCTCTGCCTCTCAATCGATAGCCCTCAATCCGACGAGCTATATCGACCACCAGCTGATAGGGAGTCCCCATCTCCACCTCTCGGGCCATGTTGGCCCTAATACCGGAGTGTAGCCCTACTACAAATATCCGCACTCTCTCAGCATCGATAGGCAATATCATAAGTGCGTGGCGAGACAACTCTGAGAATCTAGCCTCATAATCTGTCATTGACATCTATCCCTACTCCAACTGCTCAAACTGATATCACAGCTCTTCCCTCTTAGAGGGTGGGATATACCTGTCTAGAAATATCTGAGTGAACTGCTCCCAGGTGATAGGAGGAGAATCTGCTGGCCTGCTGAGAATATAGGACTACCACCACCTGCGAGCTCTGCCCTCTAGCTGGAAGGTAGTGAAGTCCACTCCATGGGACTCCAGTATCCTCATATTGTGCAGTCTGTCCCTGCACCTATCAATAAAGTCCTGGGCATCCACGCCCCGCTCACCCCCGAAGACTAGAGGGTGCAACCGAGTGCATCTATCCAATAACTTCTGCCTATCGCTGTCCGCAGCTAGCTTGGGCTCAGGTGCTGCTGCTACATGCTGGGCCCCACCCACGGGCAGTGTACCCGGGGTATGATGAAGTGCTGTTGTCTAGCCTACAGCCTGGGCAGTAGGGGTCTGGGCTCCCCCTCCTGCCTGAGATGTTGCAGGATCCGCTGGAAATAAACCACCCTGGGACATAGTGTACATGAACCGCATCATACGGCCCATGATCTCCTGGAATCCTGGCGCCGTCATAAAGTCCACTGGAGCAGGACCTGCTGGGGGTACCTCACCCTGCTCCTCTATAATAGGGTCCTCTGGTGGTGGTATGACTGGAATAGCTCAGGGACGCCCTCGTCCCCTTCCTCGGGCCGATGCCCTCCCCTGGCCTCTGCCACGGCCTCGAACAACAGGGGTAGCGGCCCCTCCCGGGTCTGGAACATTGGATGACGCGTCCTCACCATCTGTGAGAGAATAGAAGAATGAAATTTAGTAAACCATTGACTGCACGATAGAATAAAAATAAGGAGAGGTTTTCCTAACATCCTATAGCCTCCCGAAGATAAGTACAGACGTCTCCATACCGATCCACAAGACTCTACTAGGTTTGCCCGTGGCTTGTGAGACCTACGTGAACCTAGTGCTATGATACCATGTTGTCACGACCCAAAATACTAACTCAAGTCGTGATGGCGCCCAATACCGGGGTTAGGCAAGCCCGCACTTAAATTACTAAGGATTTCTCCCATGCTTGGTTAAACATCCCAATACGTGCCAATTTTTTAAAATTCAAACATTAATTGAAAAAGATAGCAAGCCATTTTTACCAAAAGCTGTCAAAAGAGGAATGAGCCAATATATATATATATATATATATATATATATATATATATATATATATATATATATATATATATACAAACTCGAAACCAAAATAATAACTACGTGTGTGCCAGGAACTAGTGTAACAAGTCCTACGGGAATACTAACAGAATAAATAAAACATAATTTACAATCCCACTGTTTGAAAGAAATAGACGGGAAATAAGAAAAGAAAATTCCATGGTGCTGCCGAGGATCGTCAGGAGAAACAACTCACCGTGAATTCGGTCCAACTAAGATCAGAATCGAGCTCCGGTCTGATAACCAGATTCACCAGCCTCAGAACCTGTACAATTAAGTACAGAAGTGCATCATGAGTACATAAACAGATATGTACCCATTGAGTATCCCGCCTAACCTCGAAGAGGTAGTACGAGAGGTCGACTTGAGACTCACTAAGGTTTAACAAAATGATTATCAAGATATAATATCAGTAACGGACATACAAGGATGATGAAAACAGTAAAACTTTAAAATAACTGTAATTCAAATAAATACGGGAAGTAAATATAAAATTTCTACCTCATTATTCTTTTCTTTCCTTTAAAAATTTATCAGAACACTCAAAATCCATAACAGAATTCTTAACAATTTAACATGCGCATACAGGATAAGGACAACCGTCCTGAGCCATCATAATGATCATATCTGTGCACTGCCGAGGGTCGAACGACCCAAACCATAATATATATATATATCTTTCAATCTCGTCGTAGCGTACGGCCCGCTCCCATGAGAGTGGGGGAAATAACACTCCGCTCGCGGAATGTAAATTGCGAAGCGGTCACATGCACACCCAATCCACACATTTATTATTTATCAATTACTTTTCGTGAAAAATTCCTTAAAATTACTTAAATTCCATGATCTCGGTAAAACAAGCCGCATGTAACATTAATTCACTAAGCATATAATTCATTTCAAGGAAAACATAAAACATGGTGTAAGCCTAACTACCCGGACATAATAATAATAGCTGCTACGTACAGACTCCATCACTTTGTACGTACGTAGCCCCCCACAGTTATAACATATAGAATTTAAATCACCTAGGGGGACAATTCCCCCTTACAAGGTTAGAGAGGAGACTCACCTCGTGCAGAATCTACTCTCCGGACCAAGAACGCGCCCGAAACTCCGAACTCTACACCCGAGGACTCGAAACTAGCCAAATGTTATACAAATACATTAATTTATGCTCAAAGTATGGAAATTCTCCTACTCCTTTAGTGAATTCACCATTCTTGAAGAAATTCTAAAATCTAACCCCGAGCCCGCATGCTCGGATTCCAAAATTCTCAAAGGAAACAATCACCCATAACCTAAGGATCATTAATATACGATTTTTACTTGATTTCATAGTTAATTCACGGATAAATTCTCAAACTATCGAAAGCCCTAGGTTACTACCCAATTATTGATTGTTCACAACTTAGGTGATTAAACTCAACTAGGAATTCATGCATTACCAAGTCTTGAGATGAAATTTACTTACCTTCTAGGGGTTGCGTCGTGGAGCCTTCTTCCCAAGTTCTCAAAGTGTTTAATGGATGAAAGAGTGAAGAAAACAATGAGGAATCCCGTACTTAAGAAACACACTCTCTGACAGTGTTTTCGTACCTGCGACTCGAGGACCGCACCTGCGGTCTCGCACCTCCGAGCAAAGGCTCGCACCTGCGGAAATTGAACGAAGGAGCCTGGGCCCCCACCTGCGGAGTGGAGACAGCACTTGCGGCTCCGCTCCTGCGGAACTTTGTCTGCACCTGTGAGAAATGGCCTGCCCGCTGGGGGCCGCACTTGCGAGGCTGGGACTGCAGGAGCGGTCTCGCACCTGCGACTGGGAAACCGCACCTGCGGTCAACACCAGAGCAGGTGCATCGACATCTTTTTCAGCTGGTTTTTGGCCTCGTGTGGTGTCCGGCAAGCACTTGGGCCCACCCGAGCCCCCGTCCAAATATACCAACTAGTCCCAAATCATAATACGGACTCGCTCGAGCCTTAGGAACACTACAATGCTAAAACTCAAAATCACACCCCAAAACCCCTAGAACCAAACTTAGGAACTTTAAGTTTTCTTGACTTCGCTAACAACGCGCCGAACCGACCTATACAACTCGGAATGACACCAAATTTTGCAGGAAAGTCATAAATGACATAACGGAACTATTCCCAGTCTCGGAATTTCTATTCGGACCTCGATAACATAAAAACATGTCCCAAACCACAATAGGAACTTAAGGAACTTCTTATTTCAATATTGGGTACCGAAATGCTCCCGGGTCATCAGAAACCCATTCCGAACATTCGCCCAGGTCTGAAATCATCATACAAAGCTACCGGAACCGACGAAACTCGATTCTAAGGTCGTTTACTCAAAATATTGACCGAAGTCAAACTTGGCCTTAAAGGCCAACCTTAAGGAACCAAGTGTTCCAATATTGCTCTAAACACTTCTGAATCTCGGACCACCCGCTCCCGCAAGTCATAAATCACAATAAACCGCTATGGGAAGTTTCATTTAGGGGAACGGGGTCCGATAACGTGTAACGATTGGTCGGGTCATTACAATATATATATATATATATATATATATATATATATATATATATATATATATATA
>ML323031.1:0-40311 GCA_005239505.1 Nicotiana paniculata | reverse complement strand
CAAGAGTACTGAAGTTTAGATGCTAAACTTCAACACTCAAAATAAACTGAAGTTATCTCCTGCCTTCTATACTATAAAAATAACCTGATATTTTGAGAAATACAGTTGAAAACTAAATCAAAAAACAAACTTAGTAACTTACTTCATCCGAAAGATCAGAGTTAGCATCCACAAGCTCGGTAAATAACGACTTTGGAATGGGTATTCTAGCTAATCTGAATGGATTGGAATATTATTGACTATCATCCTTCTTCAGCCAGTCATCAAATTTTCCAATAATTCCACTGTCTCGACTAACATAATGGAAGGGACACCTTCGTGCAGTCTTTCCTTCTTTCCAATCTTGCCCCCTTTTGNGCAATGATCAGGATGATATTAGTAAGTTGAAGCAACATCTCTTTCAGCACTTTCAGACTAAGGACCTGGGCAGATTAAAGTATTTTCTGGGTATTGAAGTCGCTCAGTCTAGCTCAGATATTGTGACGGAAGTATGCCTTAGATATTCATAAGGAAACAGGAATGACAAGCTGTAGACCTGTTGACACTCCGATGGATCCGAATTCTAAACTTCTGCCAGGACAGGGGGAGCCTCTTAGAAATCCTGCAAGATATAGGCGGTTGGTTGGTAAATCAAATTACCTNTTCCATTATAGCTAACTGCTGCACTTCAGCAGCAGGGGAAGATTCCACAGCCATGCTAGCACCTACTTCAACAACTGCCTGTTGTTCCATTACACCTAACTGCTGCACAGTGACTAGACCTGACATTTCTTTTCATGTGAGTGTTGTAAGTCAGTTTATGGATTCTCCCTGTAATAGTCATTGGGATGCAGTTGTCCGCATTCTTCGGTATATAAAATCAGCTCCAGGCAAAGAATTATTGTTTGAGGATCGAGGCCATGAGCATATCTTTGGATACTCAGATGTTGATTGGGTAGGATCACCTTTTGATAGACGTTCTATGTCTGGATATTGTGCCTTAGTAGGAGGAAATTTGGTGTCTTGGAAAGCAAGAAACAGAATGTGATTGCTCGGTCGAGTGCAGAAGCAGAATATCGAGCAATGGCTATGGCAACATGTGAGCTAATTTGGATCAAACAGTTGCTCAAAGAGTTGAAATTTGGTGAGATTAGTCAGAAGAGACGTGTGTGTGATAATCAAGCTGCTCTTCATATTGCGTCAAATCCAGTGTTCCATGAGAGAACTAAACACATTGAGATTGACTCACTTTGTTAGAGAAAAGATAATCTCGGGAGATATTGCTACAAAGTTTGTGAAGTCGAATGATCAGCTTGCAGATATTTTCACCAACTCCCGCACTGGTCCTCGTATTAACTACATATGTAACAAGCTCGGTACATATGATTTATATGCACCAGCTTGAGGGGGAGTGTTAGAATAGTTAGGTCAATGTATGTAATTAGCCCTAGTCCCATATGTAATAGGAGTAGGTTATGTGTTATGTATACATATAAATAGGGTTTATTGTAACATAGAATATTAATCAATCAATAATATTTTCTCCCGTGCTTTCTCACAATTTTGGGATAACAATACAATACGATACAATGGGGAACAACAATCCAAACAAGCTCTAACTTAAAACCTCTTAAAAACAGCAGACTATGTTTCTGCTAACTTAAAACCAAGCCAAATTACTAACTGCTATGAGCCACAACTATATACGACTAACCAACCAACCACACCACCACTAGATCATTATCTTGTTACTTCAATGACTGATTCTTGCATATACCACCAGAAGAAAATAAGAAAGGAACTTTGACAAGACAATCAAACAATAGGAATACTAGAAACCCGCTTCACCCTTGTACGCAGCACAAATGGGAGGCAATGTAATGACCACAGCAAAGGAGATAGCAACAGTACCAAATGATAAAAACTGTACCTTGCATGGCGAGGAACCGCAGTTCTGGATTAGAATATGGAGCCGCTTCAATGATTACATCATCCCTTGCTACAAAAATATGTGAGTCAGACAGAGAACTGGAAAGTAGTGCAGAAATTGTAGCCAAATGATCAAAGAAAAGCTACCTAGCTCCCAGATCTTTCTCTTTCCTGGCCAAAGTCGTTCACAAAAGCTTAGTAGCTGACACAATTTCTCATATAACTCAGCAGAAGGAGGCAGATAGGGATGCCCACCATGGACCCACAACAAGGACTTTTGCGACTGTGAAGGCCATTTTGAGAACTCATCCAAATTCTCTACATCTCTCTACATAAGTTGAGGTTGAAACAAAGTGAAAATTCATTATCATACAACAAAAGGAGAACAAAGAAACAAATAAATTAAGAATTGGGTATAGCAAAGAGGGCCAAAAGTGACTAGCTAAACCAAGACAACTTACCTGAAACGTCTCAACTTCTTTTGGGCAAAATTCCCACAACTTTGTAACTTTCTTCATCAAAGATCTCCAAGAAATTAGCAAGTACTCAAGTTGAGAAGTAATAATGCCTGTCCATAGTAGTGTGTGATGTTCAAGGAGGTCACTGTACAACTGGAACAGCACATCAAAAGAAGGTGACTGGACAACCATTTCAAGCACTTTGTTCTCTAACTCCTGAAGAGATCTCAAAACAGGTTTAAAGAACTTTGTTTCAGGACTGTATTTGTAACTTATCTCAGAGTTCCACTGCAGATGGCTAAGTCTCAGTAACCTAACACTCTTAATGGCATTCACAAGAACTTCACTGCAGGATTTCAACACACTGTCAGCTGGTGTTAAATAAACCACTTCTACTGAAAGTAAAGGTATAGGACAAGACTCCGTATCAACCAAATTATGAGACACAATCTCACGGCGACAACTAAAAATCTGATTCCATATTGGATGTTCCAATTCCTTTGCCAGAATAGAGGCATAAAAACTAAAGAATGAAGAATGTGGCCGTAACAGAGAACCAACATGGGAAAACCAAAGCAGATAAAGCTTGTAATCACTTTCAGTAGCCTGTTCAAATGCCCAATTTGCAGCATACAATAACATTTCCTGGGCTAAATCCAAGTTAAGTTCTTTTGCCCCGCCAGAAACAGCAACTTGACAACTTGAACCTTCAGGAAACATCAGTGCATGCAAGAGCTTTGTATCCATCACGAGTGAGCTAACCACAGAAGTTGGAGCCAGTGCATTGTGCAATGCAGCAGAAGTTGAATAACAGGCAGTCTGCGCTCCCAGGAACTCGAGGTAAATGCAATTTTGCCTTATACAAGTTTCTTTTGAATATAATAGGTAGTCCCTCAATTTCAAGGGTGCTGGCCATCCCCCTGGTAAAGATAAGAAGCCAGCTTGAGAGGAGTTAAAGTCCTGAAAATCTGGTATAAGAGATATAGGAATTCCCACTTGATCAACAACATTCTTCCCTTGATCAACACCAAATAAGGAAACATAGGTATGCTCCCAACTCGTTTGCAGACTCCATGAAAACTGGCTACCGCTCGTAAGAAGCTGCTGAAATAACTGCACCCACCGTGCAAGTTCAAGCAGTGTGATCCTAATTTTGAGCAGTGCACCTTTAACCTTCGCAGTCATATGGGCATTGGCCATCAAATCAACCAACTTACCAGCAGGTACCCCAGAAAGGACGATAAACCTCTTTGCATTCTCAAGCTCGATGTCAATTTCAGTGCATTTGTCATCAAACAACCAATCAGGCTCCATCATGAAAATTTCAACCCCTCTATTTCGCATTGCACGTGAAACTTCACCATTTAGAGGGTTAACTGTTAGAAACATTCGGAACTGTGGGTGAGGATGAAGAATTACTGGCTTTCCTTCCACTGTTCCACATTCATTAATAGTGATGGATCCAGATTGTTCAACTAAAGAGTTTATCCTATCAAGAACCTGCACATATCAAGAAGAGGCACCAAATAACCATTAGAAACAAGACGCAGCACCTCAAGCTTAAATATTTTACAGGCTATTGAGCTTGCAAAAAAAAAAAAACGAAAAGTATAAAAGATCAGAAGATATGGGAGAGAGAGTACGAACCGTTGGGTTGCAGAGATTTGCATTATCTAATACTATCCACTCTCCATTTTCTATAGCCTTTATAAGCATGCCAGTTACCCACTCGAACTTTGAGGAATGTGTCCTTGGGTGACCTGTAAATTTCTTAATCATTGTAAGAATAATATCCAAGTCCTTCATCGACCAAGATAAAGGCAATGATGTTTCCTCAACCACCAACTTTAGATGCTCAATAATATTAACCAACATCGAAGCAGATTCAAAGTACTTCGTCCTCCAAGTATCAACATACGAAGAGCAAGAACTTGTCGGAGGGTTGTGCTTGATGCTCGATATAAAGGACAGCCACAGAATAAACAGCTCTTTTCTCCTCATAAATTCTTCGCATGAAGATTCCAGCTGCAGACCATAGTATTCGTTTATAATGGACTCAACCCGAGCGATGGCAAGACGATATTTTCGAACAGCATTGTGTTGCTCAAAGCTTCCAAGTAGCTCAGATATATCAGTTGCAGAGGAAAGATTCAATTCATTAAGCACATTTCCTGTCAGCTGAGCAAGTAACCGTATCAATGAAGTTTTACCAGAGGATGCAGGTCCAACTAATATACATAGCCACTGGTTCTTAACACATTGTGCTACAGCTTCCAAGCTATTGCGGAAGCCAGGTAAAATTTTAAGCTCGGTGTTGGCCACTCCAGGTGACACATAACGATTTCGTTCAATAGACACATTCCCAACAATCAAATACTGGGGATTCAGCTGAACCCGAGGATGAGGATTTATGCTGGGCTTCATTTTGAACACCTGTTCGTAAAGTTTTAAGACCTCCAGCCTATCAACAGCTGTGCGCATTCTTTGAACATAAACAGGATTCAGAAAGCAATCAGATTTTGATATACTGGGGGCACCTGAAAAGGGAATTCATGTATTTGAGGTCAATTCTGTATGACTGAAATGAGAATGGGTTATCAAGAACAAGAGAACAGACCTTTTATGATTTCACAGGAACGAATTACATCTCGGAGATTGAACTCCCAAGGGGATCCTTCTTGAGCGAATTTGTGAAGCAACATTATCTCTTCATGTAATCTCTTATTAAATAAGACCAGCTTAGAGAGAAGAGAATGTGAAATTGTTGGATAGAGAGAACTAGAAATAGCAAGATAGTCATCCTCAACTAGCTCATCGACATAAACCTGAAACCAGCAAGCATAAGGCTAATACTCATTCATTAACTTATGAACTTGTGACAATTTTAAACAGTGTCAAGGCAGACCTTCATAAATCTGTTGAGGAAGGACTTTGGAAGACCTTTCCGCCCTCCACCCTGATTTGAAGGATTTTGACAAGCAAAAACTCTGAAAGATGGTGGGCATTTGAAAGTACGACCCAACTCTGGAATGAAAACCTCAGCCCGATGGTCCAAAATAGCATTTAACCCCTATTATCATTGTAAAATAAAAAACCTGGTTAACTACGTGAAGGAGACAAGAGAATAAGATTCCAACTGAGAAGAAACTAAATGTATTGCTTAGTTAACACATTATGAAGGTAAAAGTGTAGATTTCGACCTCCAAGACAGATTGTGAAGCAAGATTGAGTTCATCCAAAAGCACCCATGATCCCTGCTTCAAAGCCTGGAAATACAGCAAATCTATGCAGATTATTTTGATTTGAAAGAAGCAAGCCATTCTACTGGAGGAATATAAACACACCTGTAAGAGAATTCCATCAGACCATGCAAATTGCATTCCTTCATCAGCCTCAACAGGCAAATCAGACCCAAACAAGTCCATGATGTCCGTCTGTGTATGTCAATGTCCAAACCCCGTAAAAATACATAATTACGCAAGAGATACTTCAACATTTGAACTACCAAATATATGAGGTCGTAACCCAATAGATTTAATCACCTGCTCTGATAAATTTATTCGTACTACTGTGTGCCCAGAAAATTTGCCAAGGGCCACAATTAGACTTGTTTTTCCAACACCAGGGCTCCCTTCCAACAGAACTAGAGAGAATGAAAATTACAAAGTCAGAGAACTTCATAGGCCAGTGGATTTCTTTGAATGAGTTTCAGAGTGGCAGCAAATATGGCATGTGTATATACATAAGCAAAAGGGAACAACAATTCCCCTATTCAACAAAGTGTACCGGGTTTTGCAAGCTGCATGGCACGAAGCACTCTAAATGCATTCCTGCGGGTGGTTGGTGCTAGAAGCTCGAATTTTTCACCAGCAAAACAATTACCACCTAACAAGATTTAAGCGCAACACAAAAGAAAACAACGATTAAGTGTTTGTCTCCACCTTTAGCTATCAACCAAAAATAAATAAACAGTGAGGTACAAGGTTTTGCCATTCATTTGACAAAAAGCAAAACCATACAGGATCAAAAGTTAGTCAGGAATTGGCATCTCTTGATATCTAGATCAATACTTCAGCCCATTTTCTTCAGATTGTCCAGAATATATCTGGAGAGTGTCTTCAGCCTTATTCTCACCAAGACTTTTTGACTTCAAAAAAGTGGGTTACAGGGATACAGAAGGTAGTGCAGTGGGTTTTGAAGTATCCGTGTAACATAGGGTTCCACCAAACACCAAAAAATTTTAACTCTATAATAATCGAGAAATCCATCGTTAACTAGCAGGCCAACCCAAGTTGGCCCACATGTTCTAACCTCAAGGGAGCATTGGCCCACCCCTCTACCGTGCTCCCACTTAAATATCAGGCTACTACTCATTGGCAATGCATAGCAAAACAGAAAAAATATTGTGCATGAAGAAGGCTTAAATCAGAAGGTCAATAGGATATTACCATTATCTTTTCTTATTCTTTTTTTTCTTTTTTTAACTGAAGAAAAGGTAATCTCTTTAATTACACTATCACGATAGCCTAAGTGTTCTCTTTAATTCAAAACAACCTGAGGCAATTAGATACAGTCTTGAGTGCAATTAAACAAAATAAAGTATTTTAGAGCAAAGCACAGTACATCATCTGGTGTACTCCCTTTTGAATAAATACAAACTATTTAAAACAATCAAAAAATAAATGCAACTATTTTAAAAATGATAACAGGACTTTGATTCATAAACCATACGAAATTGTGGAACTGCTGCACAGGTTCAAATACTTATCTTGTTCCCTCGTTTATTAAAAAGAGTGATCTACGGGCAAACTTATGCTCAACTCCATTAAACCACCGAGTACATGCTACCTCTCACCAGCACAGGTAATAGGTAACCTGGTCCACCAAGGCTTAGACAGGGCAAGAAATCACATCCTTAATATCGTATTTGTGCATGTATGTGTGTGTATGTTATGTGTGTATTATGTGTGTGTATATGCGTGTATTAATACATCCCGAGCAAGAATTTAAAAGAAAGAATCAATGATGATTTGATGGATAAATTTGTTATAAATCATTTTTCAATAAAAGAAATGTTTCCATGCTGAAAAAGACAATTACACTTATTTAACCTAGAATCAATAAGACCTATAGGATCGGGCTTCTTTCATAGAGAACCATATTTTGGCATAGGTTCTCTACTTTTTGGTGTACGGCTTGTATACAGGGTCTCCCCCATCCCAAATAAAATTATTTACTTTATCAAAAAAAAAGGAATCAACAAGCCCCAGCAGTTCATCTGGCTAACAGTAACAACATGATTAACTCTTAAGCAACAGCGAGGTTAGAGAGCAAGAACTTCCACCCAAAGACAAAAAGCAGTATTGAAGTGATTCCTTTGTATGTTATTTTCCTATCTGGTTATCAAATCGGTGCTAAGTAAGCAAGCAACATCAGCAGCAAAACTTCTCGTCATAAATTTTTAGATCACACCCTGTACAACATACCTTTCTCAATATAGAAAGGAGGAATCCCAAAGCGATTATCACATTGCATTGTATCAGCGCATGCTATAACAGCAGATCTTGCAGGATCGGCCCAACCGTAAGACATCAGCATGGATATATTTGAGCAATCAAAACTAAGATTGAGCTCCTACAATGGGAAAAGGCAATACTTAATACAAAAGAAATGTTAAAGAAACGGCACAAGTACCTCAAAAGAGCACGTGATGACCAGGATGATCAAGTAGTAGTTCATTTTCTAATGGACAGCAAACGCTGGAAAATTTACTGGAATACGATCATCTCTGCTCCCCTGACTTCTCTGTGGCTTTCAAGACAATAATTCTAATCCTAGCATTTCTATTGAAAAGGCGGAGCTCCACTAACTCTTCTGTGAGAACAGAAAGCACTTCTAGAAGGCTGACATTGATTTAACCTTTCAAGAGATGACAGGAATATCAAGACCCCCCATTCAAGATTGCAAAATAATGTCCACTGTATCTACGTTTTTTTCGTTTTTCTATGCATACACAGGACGTTATAGCAAAGAAGGCAGAAAGCAGTAAAATCTTTCAACTATATTGATCAAAAAAACAAATAGCTTGTTATGTACAGAAGTATAGGATGAGACCTTTAGTCCCTCCAAAAGAAAGGAAAGGCATTTCTCTCGCAGCCCAGCAGCATCCATCCTTGAAATATTTGTACCTGAGTAAAATAAGTAATAAGAGAATGAACATAATCGAGAAATAAAAGCACCAGAATCAGAAGACTTTGTCAACCAGCAGGAACATATGAAAAAGGTTGTAAAAGGCTCATGGTAAACTATACAAGAATAGCCATCCTTACTCAAGATGCAAGAAAAATATTTCTAGAAAATTGAACTAGTGGTATGACTGATATAATGAGCAATAAGATAGAAAGAAGTTAAACTTGTGGAGAAGCCGAGTATATAAGAAATGTATACAGCCCCAAGCATGCATATGCAATAAGTTTTCACAGGCAATTGTAATACCCCAATATTTAAGTGGGGACATGTTGGACATTTAGAAAATAATTTAAGTCCAAAAAAATAAACAAAAGGAATTTAAGCACAAAAAATAATTTTAAGTCCAAAAAAGAATTAACTAAATAACCAAAACAAAAAAAAGGAAAAAGAGTAAGAATTTGAAACAAAAGGGCCAAGCCCATTAAAATAGCCAAAGGATTAAAAGGGTTGGGAAAAGCTTTAAAGAAAGTTTCTGAAGAGAAACGAAGCAGCAGCTTCAAAAAGGAAAAAGGAAAAACAAACAAAACCAGAGAAGGAAGGAAGGAAGGAAGGATGGAAAGAAAGAAAAAAGAAAAGAGAAGAAGAAGAAAGCTTTGGGCAAAGGCCTTTAGAAGAACTGGGAGTTGAAATTGAAAGTATTAAAGTTCTCCTTCGACTCAAGAGGTTAATCTTCTTCTTCTCATCTATTGAATTATTTCACTACATCTATGCAATTTCATGTAGTACAAAAGAATTCAATATCAACTTTCTCTTATAAAAAAAAAATACAATTACTATGGAGATAAGAAGGCTATAAAGGTTTGGTTTAAGCACTCATAGGTCTAATTTTAGAGGAATAGATTATACTAAATAGTTTGGAATTGATAGAGTTATGGAGTAGTTATATGATTAAATATAAATCCACAAACTAAGACTCAAACATGAACCCCGATGATTGGGTATTCGAAATTAGCTATGAATTACCCTAAACAAGAAAATTAACGTGAGATCGATATTATGTAATTATAGATTGATTGGAGGAATTTGTACGAATTGCTCGAGGTGAAGCATTTGATATTTCGGCACGAGTACTGTGAGTAGTAATCTTACCGCAATTTGGATTTTCATAACTTGCATGATTTACACATGATTTTTAATATGAATATGTTACCGATTATTTTGAGTTGCATATGGGACAAGTCTTTTATTCGATATGATACCGAAATAGTTATTTGAGATGATTACCGTTGTTTTAAATATTCTTGTTGTCACTAGATATGTTTTACCGTTACTTGAAATTACTGTTATCGAAATGAAATTACATGATTTTATAAGAACCGAAATGCCCTATATTGTTTTAAAATATTTTCGTATGAGTATATACGGATACAGAGACAAGTATAAATGGAAGTAGACTTTGAAGGATCCCATAGCTAACGGCGGGTTCGTTAGACCTGTTGCACCTTGTAATTACCGATTACGGTTACAGCCCTCGCTAGTGGAAAGGTAGAACTAGCATATCGTTACCGATTTCCCTCGAGTAGGGACTACCGTTATATTTGACTTCTTGCGAAGAAGTCCACAGTTATACCGATTACATGATTCGTTCATTGAAACCTCCCAAAATATGAATATTGATATTGTACAGTGGTTACAGAGCTTATTACTGGATTGTTAATTGTATTATACTAAAAGAAAAACATGATGAGACTGAAAATTCTTTATTATTTCTGGAAGGGCATTTTTATGTTATTTCCTATTTGATATACTAGCATGTTTTCTGACTTGTCCCCAATAAAAACGGTTGTGGTTAAGTGTTATTACTCACTGAGTAGCGACTCATTCCCTGCTAATTTTTTTTTTACAGAGACAGCAGTTGACGCGAGCGAGGATTTTGTTAATTAGAGCGCACAGGTTGATAGTTCTCGGTGAGCCTCGCACTTGTTCGCGCGGGCGGAGATTTTATTTATTGTTATGGTCTTTTCTTTGAACTCTTTATAGTCGCTCCATAGTCATTATTTTAGTGTCATGAGTATTCTTTTGTCTCTTAAGTTGAGTATCGTTCTCATTTATCAAAGTTGGAGATAAATTGGTATTTCTAGTAGTTAGTTGGTGGTTTAGTAATGGTGGAGACTTGTTTTGGTTAATTGACAAGTTGTCAATTGTTTGGTATGGTATTAGGATGTTTGGTTGTTGATTTGAGACAGGAAAATTTTTTGGGATAGTCCAGAAATAGGGGAAACTCTGCCCGATTTTATGTATAATACCGATGAGGCTTACTAGGGGGCACTTGCTCCTAAGTGCCGGTCATGATCCTAAATTGGGTCGTGACAACAATAAAAAAACAGGGGAGAACATAACAGTCAACAGATGAGATGTAAGTATGAGATGGTTGATGTTATGACTTATGACCATTACATTCAAATCCCACATTTCATATACTGCTAAACTAAATAACAGAAAGATTAGGTAGTAGAAAAATTAGCAAGTTGACATACCTAAACTTAGGCCGTCGAGCAAAACAAGAAACGCCCCATGAAGGAACGCAGATTCTGGTTGAAGAATGCACTCTGTCACGTTAATAAAGGATACCCACGATAGAAGATCTCTCACAGTAAGTGCCCTTCCTGTTTGTAAATTGTTGAACCACTGAATTTAAGAAAAAGAATGTCAAACTAAATGTCATGAAGATTTGAAGGAGTTAACAGTTAAAAAGGATAAGGGGAGATAATGCATCTGACTAGATTTCCTTTACAGAACCAAGTGAGTAACACATGTAACAGAAATCAAGCTAGCATAACTAAACCAATGACAAATAATCATCAAAGATACAATGACCACAACCGAAGTATGGCTTTAGGTGCAATTTAGCACAAGATGGTCCAGCTCAGAACCAAAGGGCTTCAGCTTGGCTTGATGATTTGACATGAGCTCTAAATTACCTCTTCTAAGTTGTTTATCCCACTTTCGTTGAGAAAATTGGCTCTTTCTCCATATAAGGTCTTGACAATCCTCACCTAATGAGCTAGCTTTTAAGTTTTGGGGGTGAGTTAGGTCCAAGGTCTCTTTCTTAACAAGCTACTATAGCCAAACTTATGTAGGCCTAAGTGCAACCACTTTCTCCCGTAATCTAACTGTAGGCTTCTCTCTCTCAACTCACCTCTTTGAGCTACTCTCGGCTTCTCTTCTCTATTTAGACCCTCGAGCCATAACATTGCTCCAGGCTAGCCATAACATTTCTCAAGGACTACTCATTAGTCTGTTGAGCTTCCTCTCTCACTACTTAAACAAGACCAAGAGATTATGGAAAAAAAGAACTTCAAGCCACATGTATATCCTGAACCAGGTTCCATGTGCAAAAGGGTGTAGTACACGTGTCCTTCATCGATTGTATCAAGGTTTCCAAATAGCTTTACAGTGTCGGGCCACTCCACCCATCGCCTTTAGGTTTTGGGTTGGTACTCGAATTCTTTCGCTTGGTTTCAGAGCCAGCGTCATCTCTATTTTTGCTTTACCTAATATAGGGCCCCTATCTTATGTTGTCCTCTCTAAATGCCCGTCCTGGGCGTGCCCGGGGTGTTAACTGTCCCACATTGGTTGAGAGAATGGGATCTTGTCTCCTTATATGGTCTATCCTCACCTCATGAGCTAACTTTTGTGACTGAGTTAGGCCCAAATCCAATGTTTTAACAATCTAAAGTGATGATTATAACATGCAAGAACAAAGTATAACTGTTATCATATATCTAGATGGTCCTCCCTTTCACGATTAGTCCAGCAAGCCACTATTCTCAAGTCTCAACAAGTTCTTCCGTTTAGATGGGAATATTCCATGTATAATACAGGATGAAGCACAACAAGAGATAGACAGTGCTACTAAGTAATAAATGGACCTTGGGCTTAACTCAACCCCAAAGCTAGCTCACGAGGTGAGGATTGCCCAAGTTCATATAAGGAGACCACCCATCCCCTTCATTGTCGATGTGGGACTCAACACCCTCTCTCACGCCCAGGACTGGACTGGACATCTGGAGCGTGAACAATTATGGGGGCCCAACATAGGAAAATCGGGATGGGTCCTACTTTGATACCATTGATAGATGGACCTTCGGCCTAACTCAGCTCCAAAAGCTAGCTCAAGAAGTAAAGATTGCCCAAGTCCATATAAGGAGACCACCCATCCCCTTCATTGTCGATGTGGGACTCAACACTAAGGATATAATGTGCCCAAGAAACTAGAAGGTTGCCGCTCCCAAGTAGCACCAATTTACTTATTTCAACCAAAACTGTTTATTCTTTTTTTTTTTTTAAGCGAATGGCGAGTTCCTGCTATTTCCCATCACCATAGGTATCACTACGCCCACCTAATCTTAGACAAATGGGAGTAAATCGTCTCTACTGAAATTCAAACCTTGATCCCCATGGTTGTTATTCCCGGTCTTTAACCACTAGGCAACCCCCTCCAAAACCATTCTGGCTGAAATTTAATGACATGGGATCAACTGTTCTAGCTCACCAAGGTATCCAAGAAAATAGAGGTCCCGGACAGGAGAGAATAACGCCGGTTGCCATTTTACTAATTTGTAGTATTTTCTATGTTGACAAGTTTCTCGGTTTTCCTGCTGCTATTTATCGAAAAGGTTTCAGGTAACAATGCAATAACTTTCCCTTTTCTGGGCCGAGCAACTACTCCCTCTTCACAGCATAATATCTCAACTGAACAAGATAAGGAACACGCTCCGACTGTTCTTAATTTCATAAAGATAACAGGAATTCCTTCGTCACAATTTAGGTGCCTATATTTGTTTTAATCAACTATAAAGATAAGAGTTAAAATTTTACTTCAGTTCAATCAAAGTAGCATAAAAGTGAAAATGAAGCAATTTTTTCCAAAAGTAGAGCCTCTACTAGTATAAGGCAGGTCCAATAACAACCTTTCGATGACAGAACAGAAGTACTGAATCGTGTAAGGAATAACTTCACCTATCAAGCATAAATTGGGACAAACTCAGAAGGGACAATTAATTTGGCAAAAAGAGGTACATATTTGGTACCAGGAATAAGGGAAATTGACACAAACTATATGCAACCTGGGAAGATTGGCCCAGTAAATAACTATGTATGGTCCCAAATAAGACCTCTTATTTCATTATGGACCATGCTATGGTCTCACGCCCTTATGAGGTAATGACGAGTTTCACGCCCTGTAAGCCAGGCCGATGCTTGGATAAAACGTTGAACTGGCTGTGCAGGCATGCAAAGCCTTACGACAAACTAAGGTTATACAATATAACAACTAAGGTTATACAATATAACGAAACTGCATACCTCCCAAAATTTCATCATAAGATCTACCAGCACACTAAAGTTTGCATTTGAAATGCTGCAAAACAAAGTTTGTCAAATCAAATAAGACCATTAATCAGCCACTCATGAAAAGCAAGTCATTTTAATGGAATTACTTGGAAAATAAAAACCTAACATTTACAAACCTCTCAAGAGCAATACTTTTAAGCTCATCCAACTCAGTAATAGGTGGTACCCAGATCTCCGTGAACCTATTGCGAAGGGCAGGAGACAATTCCTTCTTGCCGAAATCGCCACCAGGATTCATTGTTGCAAGTAGGAAAAAGTCAGGATGAGCAGTTATTTTCTGGAGATCAGACCCTCCTTTCTCAGCCAAAGACTGCAGAATACCAGATATACAATGAATGAACAAATTAGCACTGTAAGGAAAAGAAAATGAATAATCAAAACAAAATTGGCCAAAGTTAACAAGACAAATAAGAAAAGGTGGCATGTAATAAGGAAGCAGGAAAGTCAAGCTGGTAGCACAGGCAGAAACAAACCAGGAGCACAAGCTAGCTATCTCATATGTAAAAATCTAGAACATACATAAACAGCATAGTAGGAAAGTTTGCATCAGAACAGCAGAAACAAACACCTCCTAGGAAATGACAGATGATGCAAGCTCTGAAACAAATGCAGTAATATCTAATTTCAACCTATCAAGTATGAGACTTGACTTTAAGATTCTTATTTTGGAAGGCAGTCGAATTCAAATGTGAATCATCTGAGTACTATCTCTATAAACCATGACAAGTTAACTACCAGTTTCCTTTCTGGCTCCAACACGCTGTTTAGTCTTTCAAGTACACTGTCATCAGCTAAAGATATTTCATCAACAAGAAACAACTCCCCTTTCTTCATCGCTTCAACAAGAGGTCCATCTTGCCACATAAAAATGGTCTGCCATTTCTGGTGCAGTTGAACTAATTCCAAATTCAGCTGTCCAATGTAGTCGACATCTTGACCAGTTACATCAGGATGGCGTATCAGACACTGCCTGTAACTACTTAAAATCACAGACAGCTTATGAAGAGTAGTAGAAGCTTGATTGATATCTGAAGAAATCATCTGCAGAGCATATATGTGACAAGAAACATCAGTGTTTTAACAATGAAAGAAATGAAGCTCGTCTCATACCAGAATAACGAATGGGGATAAACATACAGAATCACCAGGATAGTTCACAAAAGCCTTGGAATGCATCAACTTCTCACAAAGGTGCTTGAACTCTGTAGAAATTCTA
Organism: Nicotiana paniculata; assembly: GCA_005239505.1. Lineage (NCBI taxonomy): Eukaryota > Viridiplantae > Streptophyta > Magnoliopsida > Solanales > Solanaceae > Nicotiana > Nicotiana paniculata. The sequence goes on along the minus strand of ML323031.1, from coordinate 25,125 downwards.
GATCTTTCTCGAACAGGATAGAAACCCTGGTATCATAATACAAAACCATTGTCGTAAGATAAATATGGAAAGCATGAAATGAAATACGTAAACATTTACAGAAAATCAGATGATAGAATCAACAAGGACCAATAAACACAAGTTGTGCGATCTAGAAGACACAGGGAAAGTTAGCTAACCCCAAGAAAATCAGATGTTTCTGTGTATTGATGGCAATTCAAAATGTGCAATTTCGAATCCAAAATAGTACTTAGCAGCTGGCAAACAGAAGTTTTCCCTCCCCCCGTTTCGCCAACAAGGAGAACAGGCTCACGCAGCTTGTAACAACGCTCAACAAGAAAGTACAACCTCCTCATACTTCTCGTCCAAACAATTCTGCAACAAAAAGAAGCTGAAGCTAACCACAAGCAAAAAGCACTGTAAAGTTAATTACTTTATACCACATACTTTCCCAGCTTTCCCGCGACTCTCGAGTGCTTGTCAACATCCAAGACCTTATCTCCACCTCCTCCGTCCTGTACCCGAAAAATAGCACTCAGTGTATTCAAGCAATTTGGTAGCACTCTGTTTTCACATGCTACAGTGAGTGATGCAGAACCAAGAAATCAAAAGGATCATCCAACATTTCTGCTGTACCCTATAAAATTCTTGGAACATTTAACACAACTCAGAAAAAAGGTGAAATATTAAACAAGTATACAAAAAACAGATTATCAGATTTGCTCACCTTCCATGTATATGGACATTTATAGTTAAAACATAAGACCAAGGAAATGTCGAGTCTGGTTGAACTAGACGACATTTTCACATCGTCTATGTATACAGCATGCATATAATCAAAACTTAAACCATGAGAACGTTGATACAGGTTACGTGTTACAACATTTTAAGGTCCTGCAAGAAATTGCGGGAACGGAGCTAATAGATAGGACATAGAAATCATTTACAAGCTGAAACCAAAGAAAGCTTGGTAGCCTAACTTAATTTTAGCACTTGCAAACAGAGACGGGAGAATTGCATAGGTAAATGATTACATAGACTACACCTCTATTAAAATGTCATGTCTTCAAATTAAAAAGAAAATCCATCATCAAGAAAATAAGTATAAGTCTCAAAAATCAAAGGAAGGCCACAACGACGGACGCAAATAAAGTGGTGGACTCTCCGAAAACGGAGGATAAACCATGTATCCTATCACTTAGAGAGTTGAGAAGAGACTCGCATGGTGGTAGAAGATACATCTATCAAAAGTAGGCAAGGAGAGGCTGATCGAGAGTACTCTTTCATGCTCACGATGTACTACATGTCATTTATGCGTGCACCCGTAAGTGTTATTGAAAAGTTGGAAAAGCTCAGTGGAATTTCTAGTGGAACAATAATGATGGAACCAGGAATGCCACTTGGTGAGCTGAAAGGTGGTCACAGAATCCATCAGGATTGGAAGGCTTGAAGTAAGAGATTTGAAGACGTTCAACAACACTCTCCTACGGAAGTGGCTAGAAGTTCAAGAATAAAGAACACTTTGGGGAACTGTAACCGCGGACAAGTTTGGTATTCAGGACAGGGTGGACAACGAGCAACATCATCACATCCTATGTATGTGGTCTGCGGAGAAGCATCATGAAGAAATGGGAAACATTCAGCTGGTACGTCACTTACATGGCATGTAGTGTATACAAAATTAGTTTCTGTAGGCATAAACAGTGCTATGTTGACTCCATAAGTTTCAAATACCATGTGGATCTTCATACCTCGAACCAGAGAGAGGCAATAATTCACTAGTCTATGAAGAAAAAATCAGGAAAACATTATGTAACTTAAGGTTTAGGGATAACTTATAAAATGGGATGGAGGAATTATCTAATGGAGCACTGTGCTCTACAGAAGGAATATTATCCTATCAGAACAGCACTCCTTGAGATGGAAGGTGAAGGAGAGAAGCCTCTTCTCCATGAAGTCCTATACAAGGTTAATAAGGAGGAGAACATTTCGCATACACCAGTGCTGATACTACGAGCTACAAGGCAGGTTTTAGTATTTACATTGATAGTGGCAAGAAGTAATACTACTGCAAAAGCACCAACTATGCCTCAATCCCATGCAAGTTAGGTCAACTATATTAAATCCTCAATGATCATGTTTTTTTTAATAATGGTGACATGTATATTAATAAAATAAAAACAGCACTAGGGCAGTGCCAACTGCCAAGCCATATTTACAAGAAAAACAAAAACCAGCTATGTCCACCTAAGATCACAGTGCACCTATCAGGTCTACTAGAGATTTTGCCTCCTCTACACAGCTTTCTTTACACCAGAAATGAAACAAAAGAAAGCACTTCATCTTGATGTTCTGTAAAGAATTGCTTATGTCTTCAAAAGTTCTTAAATTTCTCTCCTTCCAGACTGTCTACCATATGCAAGCAGGAACCAATCTCCACCATTTCTTCTGTCTCACTATACCCCCCATTATAATTCCAACACTTCAGCAGATCACAAGTGTTTGCTGGCATGACCATTTCCTCAATGATCATGTTGCTCCAATTAAGTTCATCTTAGACAAGATGAGAAATAATAAAAAGGAAAATTTGAGAAGGCAGAATAGCAAGTTACTTCGTGCTTCATGTGCAAATGCTTACGTGAAGATGTGAACCATTTACTAATGCACTGCAGATCAGCCAGCTTTGGTGGAATGTTCTAAGTTTGTTCAGAGTACAATAACTAATTCTTCCTTTGTCCCAATTTATGTGATACACTTTCCTATTTAGTCTGCCCAAAAAAGAATGCTACTTTTTATATTTAGAAATAAAACAATTTAGCTTCAAGCTACCCACTTACCTTTAATGAGATGATTTATAGCCAGACAAATATCTATGGTTAATTTTAGACTATAAATTTCAAAGTCATCCTATTTTTTCTTAAACTCCGTGCCTAGTCGAAGTGCATCACATAAATTGGGTCATAGGGAGTATCAAAAGTAAGGAAATCCTGGACAGGGCATTTAGGAATAGGAGGCTTGGGATGTAGCCTCCATGGCGGTTATGTGGTACATTGGATAGAAAGAAATAGAAGGTCATCTGAAATGGTGGAATACAAAACAGATTATGAGGTGACATTTATTTAGATTAACTTGATTCCTGCTTGTATAGATGAAAGTGTGTGCCTTTTGTAGAGATTAACTCGATTCCCGCTTGTATTTATGTAGGCAACCTTTACTTTTTGATATAGGCCAAATACCTAGATAGCCACTTAAACTTGACATGATTTGTAAGTCAGATATTTTACTTTCCTAATGACCAGATAGACACTTTAACTCAGCCAATGTATGCAGCTTAAACACAAGTGTCCATAAAGCTAGGAGCGCAAAGCACAATTCCTATTGTCATGTCAAGTGAACCAGTTACTAAACGACACGTCTTTTGGAAGAAAAAGAATTGACAAGTAACTAAAAGCCTAAAAAATACAATAAGAAATAAATAAAAAAGAAAAAAATAAAAACCCTGCTCTCCACCCCCGGATTGTCTCCTCCCTTTCTTCCCAACATTGTACCGTCCCTTCTTCTTCTCCAGTGCCAGATATCATCATCTCTTCCAAACCGTTGTCCTCACTAGTCATATCCCTCTTTTGCTTATTCCATATTTAAATTTAGTTCTCACTCTAATCCTTTGTCTGTAAGGACAAAAATTAATGTTATTTTTAGTTCTTGAACTCTGTTCTTGATTTAATTAATACCGATAATTAACCAACGATTTTAAAATTGTCAGTTAGAGTCTAAGCCAGTAACAAAGTTTTCCATCATCAAAAAATGACATTATCAGCCGGGAAAATTTTAAAGTTGTTAAACAACTGATATAAAGCTTCAATTGGGCTTGACTTCTTATGCCCAACCAAATAAGGGAAAATTTTAGCTGAGATGAAAGCGTTTGGATTTCAATCATCTGGGTTTCTGTTTTTTAAGATTAAAATTAGAGATTTTTGAGGGTTTTGTTGATCTGCCAATCTAAAATTTGAAGTAGTTTNGGGGGGGGGGGGGGGGGGGGTGTTTAAAATTCCGCTTTACTTCAAAAAAGCGAGCTTGCTTCTCGCTTTAAGCGAAAAGGGGCTTGTCGCTTTTCCTTGCTTCACGCTCTTCACAACACTGCATTAGGAGAACTTTCTGCAATATCTTTAGAAGTCAAGGGACGTAAACCTGGTAACTCCATAAAATTCTAGTGATGAAAGAATCTCCCCAGCATCAATAACAACAACGAGTGTTAAAAAACTTATTACTACATAGAATGCAGCATAAGTAGCGGGAGGTAAAAGAGAGAACCTGCTTGTACATATCATCCTCAGCTAGTCTAACCCGCAACTGCTGTTCGACAACTGCCTGGACAACTTTTTTCTCGTCATTATTTCGGAGTCTCTCAGCCATCAAATAATAAGCGTCAAGAGCTAGGTCTTCGTAGGACTTCCCAAATTCCCTGAGACGGTTAGCCCACCGAAACAGATCACGTGGAGTAATGAAACCATGTTTTCCAGCAAAGATTTTAGTACTCTGTCTATGCAATTGTAGTTCCTTCATGACAGCAATCATTTTCCTAGAATAGCTTTCTGGGATTTCACACCTATTGGTCAATATTGTGCTCAACTCATCTTCTGGAATTTCATCAACATGGATCTCCACGAAACGGTTGCGAAATGCTCGTGAAAGCATTTTGCGACCACCATATAAGGTAGGTGGATTCTGAGTGGCAAACAACATGAAGTTTGGGTGTGCTCGAACAGTTTCACACAACTCTGGGACAAAAAGCTCTCTATTATCATCTAGCAACCTGTTCAAAGCCTCTAACACATCTGATGGGGCAAGGTTGAGCTCATCTAGAACTATCCAATGGCCATTGCGAACCGCCTTAACAAGTGCACCCTCATGGAAGATAAGCTTCCCATTTGCATCAGTAACATAGGAACCCAGGTACTCCTGCAGATCAGTGTGTTCATGGTTATTAATCCTCACAAACTCATGACCAGTTATAGCAGCAAGATACTGGACAAGGCTCGTCTTTCCACTAGATGTTGGCCCCTGAAGTAGAACTGGGTATCTTCCAACAAATATGGCACGCGCCAAGTTTCTAATATGCTCCTTGACACTCTTAGTCAAAACATAGCTCTCCACCAAATCATCAGACCTTGAGTTTCCTCTATCTAACAAGTAAGCATCAAAGGAGATCTGCGGAGGTATTTTACCCTCCAACAAATATTTAGTAATCAATTGGTTCATTATTTTAGCACTTGGTTCATCTAATGAAATCAGAAAAAACATACAAAAGCCGTCATAAAGGGCTTTTGGAAGTCCAAAAGTTCTCTTTGCTTTCTTTGTGTATTCTAGTGCACGGTAAAGAGATCTTAAACTATATTGGGGCTTCTGGTTAGCACCATCCTGTAACTTCTCTTCAGATTGCTTCTTGGCTGCTTTATAGAACTGTACAATTTTATTGACTAGTTCTCTATTTGAATGATCCCCATCAATAAACTGACTAATAAACAAAGAAAGGTCTTTGTCGTCCAACAAATCATCAACAAAATATTCTGTAAATCTGCTCCTTAATGAAATGGGCAAGTCTCTCTTCCCAGCATCAGTTGCAGGATTCATGCAGGCAAATAAGCGGAAGTTCGAGTGTCTACTGACATAATCAACATCACCCCTTTCAGTCAAACACAGAGATCCAGTTTCGTCTTCAAGTACACCGATAACTCGCTGCAAGGTCTCCGGAGGAGCCAAGTTCACCTCATCAAGCAGTATCCATTCACCATTCTTAAGTGCAGAAACAAAAGCTCCTTCTACAAAAGAAAATATCATTCCACCAGAAGCACTAATCTGCATACGCGCTTTATCTAGTTTCAGGGAAAAGGCTTCCCAAGCTTTTATCAGTTTATCCTCCAAAGGTCTCTTCCGCTTTGTACCAGACCCAGATCTTCCTATTTCAATTATCTTTCCGACACCTTTCTGAAATCCGCCTAATAACATCTTCCAATTCTTTTCAGATACAAACTTCCTTAAACGTACAAGAAAAACTTCATTCTCCTGAAACAATAGTGTGATATTGATTAAAGCTGAAAGAAACAACATTTAAAAAGGTAAAATCTCAAAACTTACCTTGGACGAAAATGTAATGGTAAAAAGGTTCTCAAACTCCTTATAAAGGGGTATACAGATGAACTGAGCATCCATTGGTTTGAATCCACCCAACAAGTCTGTGATATCACTTTGCTGACTCAAATTCTGCAACATAATATAATTTGTTGATGAAATGAAAGGCTGTCAAATGCAAATTTAATTCCTCTTGTTCACAGATATTTCCCAAACAACATACCAGGACTGTAAGTTTTTGACCAAGTCTTGAAGCAAGACTCTGTACAAGAGTGGTTTTCCCTGTACCAGTCTCACCCACCAAAAGAACTGGCTCATTATACTTAATAGAGCACGCTATCCTCTCAAGCACGTGGATTAGATTCCGAATCTCAACGAAATGCTTCTTCTCTTCCCAGGTCTACAACAATGGTAAAAAACTTCAGAAAGGAACAAAAGAAAATATCATGCTCTACCAAAAAAGATCAGAGTTCATTCACTCACAGCCCTGTGGTTACGCTTAAGTACAACCCTTCCGATACGTAAATCAGATGCCAGTTCCTGCAGAGATGTTGCAAATAAGAAAATGAAGCTGCTATATTGTAAGCTACGAAAATATCACATTACAAAATAACAGATACCTGAATAACAGGCCTATCAATGGGATACAATGTATCCACAGGTCCTGCTGACCACATCTTAGCTATCTCTTTCACAATAGCCAACCGTTTTTCATGTGAAGTTGAAAAGGAGGCAAAGATATCTACAGCCTACAAGGTCAAATCATCCACCTGTTAGCATAACTGAAATATTTAGCAAGGGAAAGACAAACTGAGCCTTAGTTATCATGTAAGACCTCCTTATAAATGTTTTCATAAGCTGATAGACCATCCCCGCTACAATGAACACCTAAACCTGCAATTCTCTTGCACCATTTGAGAAGATCTCTGCAATTGGTAAGACCTCGTTAAAGCCGACAATATTGTACAGATTCAAATGACGGGTCGTGATAGAGCTTACCTTAGTGAAAACCTTCCATGAAAACCTAAATAGGCACCAGTTCCGAAATGAGATCCTACTAGCTCATTAACTCTATCAAATGTTCCTGCAAGATGTGCCCACAGAATTAGACATTCTAGAGGTAGAAAACCTATGAAGAACCATTAGATCTATCGTACCAATAAGGTTTGCTGCCAGAGACTCCAATTCTGGATACCACTTGTTCACAATCTTCAGCAAGTCCTGATGACTTGAAGGTGCGATCATTACTCTCCGCCAAAGTGCACTAACCGAACTCCTACCTATTAAAGAATGGTGCTGCTTTCAGCTAACGATGGAAACGAACCCAAAATAATAAAGAAGGATAAAATATATAACAAGATACACATGTGGCAATAAAAGGAAGTCTTATCGACATCAATAACATTAACTGCAAAACATTAGTATTGGTACCATTACGAACGGCCATTAGAGACATCCACCTTTAGTAGGAGCTACTAAACAAATGACAAATCCTGACGACAAGAGCTTGTAGTTGTCATATACCAGAATCTTGTCAGTTTTAAACTCGGAGCTGGCTTTCCTCACGCCCTGAGAATGCTAGCCAACAATTGGGAAAGAACTCACAATTGTTGGAGAACACCAGATCACCCAAAGACACAAGTGACCGACACTGTACTGAAGGTATTTTGGAAAGAGCTTTGAGAACTTTGAGGTCCCAAATCCACGTCTACTTAAATCTAATCACAGTGCAAACATGTAGGAAGAAAGGCGACCAGAACTTTTGAGAAGCACTCAAACAGCAAAAGCAGTTTACCAACCAATTATCAGAAAACAACAGAAGAACTACTGCAAACAGCCAAAACAGAATCTATTTCTTACCATGCATCAGAAACCATGAACACGTGCTATTTTCACAAATAAACTGAAGGAAAGAGAAGGAAGGAGGAGAGGGGGCGAGGGGGGAGGGGGGGGGGGCAGAAACTAACAGCAGATCCAAAATACTAGCAATAGGAAAAAATCAAACAAGTATACTAAGAATGTTATTTTTTCTAGTTAGGAACATAGAACATGGTCAAGAAAACCAAAATTTATACTAAGTCGAAATACCAACCTTCCATAGATATATCTATCTTAGTGCTTGTCATCGTGGAAAATAACCGAAAACCTTCGTGGACTCGGATTGCCTGCAGTGGTGAATACATATTAGTTTTCCTTTATCATCAGGATAATATGCACAAGAAGCAGTGTAGCATTTCACCAATCAACTTGTGAATGCTAGGATCCAAGGACCAATCAGCACGGAGACCCAAAAAAGGGGCTAGCCTTCGGAAACAACAAAACATGGTGGCAAACAGCAACATCATCTGTTTAACTAACTAAATGGGTAAGATACACACACCGTCCTCTAACATCTTTTTTGTTCTGAGATTTGTCAGGAAATGGAATATGAACAATGATGGCTAAAGCACTGCTGAATATATTCCATATGGGAAAGATATAGTTGCCACAAGTTAGGAAATCACAACTTGTCGAATGAATCAGAAGAAAAAAAAATTCACTTCCATTCAGATGAAAAGACTAAAGCATAGAATCTTGACTTATCTCCTTGCTTCAGAACAATGAACAGTTCAATCATTGAAGTGTTCAATCAATATCACTATCAAATTCATTTAAACACGCGCATAAATAAGCATAAGAATAATGCTACAAAAAATCAAACAGCTAATTAACTTGAAAGAAAACAGATGTTTCCAAGAATCTAGTTAAAGAGCTAGACAAAACCGCACAATGGAAACAGTAGGCTACCACTTACCTTTATAATTTGCTTTCAATGGATAATAAAGTCAGAGAGAGTCAAGATAGTACAACCATAAAAAATAAAAAATAAAAAAATTTGAACAAGCTAATTAGCAAATCCAGATAAAAGAGAATGCACTAAAAAGCATCAATGGATAAGCATGAGATTTTCTAGAACAGATAGAGACAATATTCCATAATACCTCTCCATGCCCAGTGAAGAACAAAGTTGCGCCTTCTAACAGAGGCAATAAGATGCACTGAACATCAGGAGGTGCTTTATCAACATCCTCAAAGACAACCCAGAATCCATTGGAAACAGCCTGCATATCATAATAATCCTCACTCTATGACAAGGTAGGAATAATGAAATAAATTGATTTCTCAAATGAGTAAGAAACCTGGGTAAGTGAACCAGGCTGCCATCTGAATTCACCAGGTTGCTCAGTACAGACATAAGTGCCAACTAACATCTTGCCATCAACTTGCTCATCCATGTGAAGGAATAAAACTGTGTTTGTGAACATTTACCAACAAGAAAAAAGCAGACACGGTCAGAACGAACCAAGATCTTATTCAGAGCACCATAAGCAAAAGCATTTGTTCGCTATTTATGGAAGTGGATGGCAATAGATGACCATACTCACATGTGATACAAATATATATTCAAACTTGGGAATCAAATGTCTATCCAACTTAAATTTTCAAAATTTATGACAATGCCTTTTTAAATCAATTCCAAATCTAGAAACGTCAATAAAACTTGAATTCCAGTGATGGTACCCCCTTCAGCTTGTGAAAGAAATAACCAGTCTTTTGCAATGGCTGTTCAAGAATATGTAAACAACTCTGTTCTTCAAATTGTGCCATACTGGCAGTGTGGACCACAACAAAGATCCACGAACATAGAAGAGAAAGCAGAGGACCAGATGAAGAAAACTATTCGGGGGTTTGTTACTAAATCTGGGAACAAGAAATTTTTCCCTGCTGGTTATTGAAGCCTTGGACTTCACTTGGAGTCTGACATATTTATGAAAAGACAAATATAATCAGCTCACCGATCGCTTCACTAACGCCGCTTCGCTTCAGGACTCTGAAGCGCAACAGTCACTGTGTCGCTTTGCTTCACACTTAAAGCGCTGAAGAGCTCACTTTCCCAACCCTGCTCATTAGCCTAATGAGCCTAATTATCTCTCTTTACTCCAGGCTCACTCCTGTTGACCTCATCTCTCTCTACTTCAAAAAAAAAACTTTGAACAAAAGAAAAATCAAACCCAAGCATAGATCTCATAACGGTGTTACACACGCGGAAGGGTGTAAGAGAATGCTCCACTTGTTTGTTATTGGTCGTGCAAGGGTTTCCGAAGGAATTTAGATGATCTTGGGCTACTCAAACTAGCACCTTAAGGTTCTGCATGATGCTCAGATTCTTTTGTAGAGTTGATTGGTGGTGGTGGCTGGTGATGGTAACAGATCGGTTGAGGTGGAGGTGACCGGTGATGCAGGTGATTGGTGGTTTAGCGGTGTCTGGCATCAGCGGGGTTGGTGCTGGTGGTTGTGCGATGATGGCTGGTTATGGTTAGTGGTGACAGTTCGATGGTGATGTTGACTGGGGCTGAGGGCAGCTGGCAATGGTGGGCAATGGAGGTGATTAATAGAGGTGGCTGTTGTCAATGAGATGTGCGGAGAAAGCTGGAGGTGGAGGATATGTGGTGGTAGTGGATAAAGAAGTGGTTAAAGCACATCTTCACATGATTCTTCAATTGAAAGTCTTAGTGATTTTAAGGCTCATACAAGTTCAGAATGAATCTGATTTATTTAAAGAAAATAAGTAATTGTAAGGGAAAAGAAACAAATGCACTTACAAGGTTAAGATCTCAATGAATCAGATTTAAACCTCAACAAAGTGACAAACGGGGACTAAAGGAATATATCAAAATTAATTATTCAAACGCATGCTACCACTTTTTATTTAATTCTTTTGGAAGACTCAAATTAACCACATAAATGAGGGAAAGGAAGTTATTAGACCTTTTCCATAGATGTCAACATCTTATATGAATAATAAGAATTACTTTTAACCTTTTCTAAAGTTTGTGACTACTTTTTGACTTGTTTACATCCCTTTGATCCTTAAGTCGGGATACATTAACCTTAAGAGCTCAAGCAAACATCCACAGCCAACAACCAAGCAACAAAAGAAAATTCCATCACATAAAAGATATACATATGCTATTGGTGATTCATTTCACATGGAGCAACAAACAACATACCCCGATCCCCATTAAGTTCTGCTAACTTTGAAATTAATGCAGTTTTTCCTGCACCGGCAGGGCCATACAAAAGAACAGGCCACCTCTGACTAAAAGCCAGGAACACCATCTCATAACTCTTCTGCATAGCAGAAGTCAAGACGAAAGGTTTCCCACATTCCCTGCACATTTTTAAAAGATCAAAGTTAAATGCTGTTTAGGGGAACAAAGAAGCAGCATGGACAAAAAAATCCAGGAAGTTACAGGTCTATGATACAAAGGATCTCAAGGACACCACATTGTAATCGAACCCACTTCCCAACTACCCCCAATTGTACCAGTGTAAATGCCAAAATTTAAGCGCATCCAGCCACATTACTAGCAAATTATAACAGAGATACAATATTTAGGGATGCTCTTACCATGTCGATTTCCTGTCCCCTTTCTCCTGAATGGTTGAGGACAGAACTAAAGAATCAAAAGGTGAAGATTGTAACGAATGACATCGGTTGAGTCCCATGCTTCCACCAGCTAAGTCCTGATTATTTTCATGTGAGGATTCAAGATACCAGCCTGCTTTCTCCAGTGCTCCATCCTGACAATATTCTTTCCAGCTGCAGATTTGAAATTGTCAATTCAAACGTGAGAAGACGTATAAGAAGATTCAGATCCACGAATAATCAGATGAAATGCTGCATAGCATATACTCATATCATAAATGCAGAATTTTTGAAGGCCAAAGGAGAAATTTACATAGCCTTAAACAAAGATGTATTTTTTTGCTAGCTTTTTGGTGCAACCTGGTAATTATACAGGATCTTGATGCAATTTAAGATTTACACAATTTGTAGTTATATTTTCTTGTACTGGCTTAGTGCAAGCATTTATAAAATATTTGATTACTTATCAAAAAAACCTCGGCACGGAAGAATATCATGAATCCAGAAAGAAGGAAAAAATTACTCTCTGAAGTCATAATATTATTCCTACCACGAGCTAGAGCATTAACCATGAAATTCGCAGAATCCGGTATCAAATATATAGCTCCAATTCCAGTAGACTTTTTCAACTAAGGATTTGCTGTGACTTACATCAAGCAGTTGATGCACTTGTCTCTTTAAAAAATGTAACATTAACTCAACGAATTAGAACGCAACAACTTACCTCAGTGAACAGCAATATGCTTCTTGAGAACAGCGATTGAAATTTGCTATAGCTTGGTCATTTAACTTGAAAACTATCGACAGTATTTTTATCCCATACCATCTTAAGTCAAACACACTTCTATTTGGCTCTTCATTTTTACCCAGACTTATAATGTCCAAAAAGCAAGACCAGTTCCATCTCGTGGCAAAATCTTCAGGGTCTGCTAGAAGGAGACGATATGAAACTCGTACTACATTCAGCAAACCAGCTCCATCCTAATAAGAGAGTAGTTAGATAGCAGCTTATAAAATGTGCTATGCTTTTTTTTGATAAGGTAAATTGTTTTAATCAAGAGGGAGAAAACTCCCGTATACAAAAGTATACCAAAAAGTAGAGAATTTACATCAGACTCTACAAATGACGCCCAATCTTCTATACAAGTAGGGGCAAATGTGCTATGCTAAATTGGGTAAAAATAGTACTAATCAACAAAAATGGAGAAACGAAAACACAGAAAACAGCGAATTTTGAATTCAATGGAGAAATCATTACCACATTGTCAAGGACTAACAGCAACTTATCATCATACACTTGCACAAGAGAATGAGCTTACAATAATAATTAAGGTACTCGATTTAACTCCCTAACTCAGAACAATGTGGAAACAATGTAAAGCCCAATAGACAACTAGCAGCCATCCTAGACTAGATCTACAAAATCTTAAATGCTCTGTATATAGACCATAGGTAAGTTTCAGCATGTATTGCCACACATGTATCACATTACCAGCAAGGGTTCCCAAAAACTTTCAGAGACAAGAAAAATATTAAGCATAAAGTGACTAATGCATCTTCTCGTAAGTAGATGGCTCCAATGATAACAACCACCGACAAGAATCCACTTATAAGTCCTAAGATCACTTTGGTTAATATTTTTTTACCATTTTCCAGAGAAATACATAACATTTTTTAAAATTGCAGAACCATTACACACCCCCCCTACCTCCCATCTCGAACTGTGCGCCTCTGGACCTCCAGGGTTTCTCGGTTCTCAAAAAGATCGAATACACTAGCTAAATAAGATAAAAGTGCTACCAAATTGTTATTGCTTTAGTTCCACAAGACAAAGTGTGTTAGGGTAAATTAGTAAAGATTTCATAATTTGAACTTCAAGTGGAAGTGAGACATAATCCAGGACGGAGGGAGTAATAGAAGTTACCCCCCCCCCCAAGTTTTCACAAAGAACATCCTTCATTGTACAAATTGGGATCTTGTATACTCCGGAAAAAACCGAAATCAGCATCCTTTTGAAAGGCTGCATTCTAACTTCATTCGAGATGATCCAAATGAGTGGGGAAACATATAAAGATTTGTCCCTCTTCCTCTCACCCCTAACCATCTAGCTCTCGCAATGAAGCCAAGAGTGGCAAACATCAAGCCTGATTGGTTACAGCTTGATAGCTTCCACAAGAGTGCTCCAAAGAAATTATCAAGACAATGTTTCGACACAATTACTAGCAGTCAGCCAACTCTTTAAAGTCATAAAACAAATGTAGATCCTTGAAGCTCTGCTTAGAGTTCCTCGATACTCAACCCAAACTCGAAAGTTCTGATCTTAATAAATTGATTGCACTTGGATCAAGCTCAAACTACTGACAGTTCTTGTACACAGAGAAGACCTGGCGACCATTCACACTCAACAACCAGTTTCAAAGCGAACAGCACAAACGATCCGAATACCAGCAAACACCATTAAATCCTAGTTACAACCATAATATTTCTCTATTTATGAAACTAATGGCATCAATATTTTGCAACAAAACCCGATCTTAATGAGGTGTGGGGCTTTGCATCTGACATTCATTGGTCTTCTCTCTTCGGAGGGGGGGCGGGGGATACAATATGCAATATCTAGTACTTAATTATTCTCTTTCTTGGATAGGGGCTGCAGATATTGCAAAAGTCTATTGTTTCTAGTTTCTTTTTGGTGTACTCATGAGTCCCCTATTTGTATAGAGGATTGGATCTCTTTTGTTGAGAACCATATTTTGGTGTAGGTTCTCTTATTTTTGTATACGGCTTGTAATACGGGGTTTCCCCCGGTTGTTAATAAAATTATTTGCCTTATTAAGAAAATAACATAGGGGCTCAACAATAGGTAATCAAGAATATGGTTGGACGCTTGCTGCAACAAGAAAGGAAATTAAGCCAGTGAGCAACACTCACCTGCTTCATAAAAAATTTAAGATACTCACTATAGGAGAAAGAACAAATTCAAATAACACTAAAGGCGAAAAAGAAAAAAGCACTAGAAGAAATCAAGCCAAGTCTCAATAACCAGCAACACTGTACCTTTAAATTCAAGTCACAATGATAGTTGTCTATTATGAATGCGTCATTATCATTTAAATTCAAGCCACAATGACAGTGCCTCTTACGAATGCATCACTATAAATAACTAAAGACTCTAGGAAAGGACATTGAAACCACGACGAAGACAATAATATTTCCCTACTTCAGAAACTGCCACACTGACGGAACAAAAGCCACTGCCTCTGTCAAAAAATTTGTTACACTTTTCCTTTTGGTTTGTCTAAAAGGAACGACGCCTTTCTATATTTAGAAATAATTAAACTCAGTGTTATCAGAGGCGCGCTTAAAGCGTGCTTAAGCTCTAAAGCGAGGCTCAAAACAGATCGAGCGCTTCGTGTCGCATAGCGGGCGCTTTAGTGTTGCCATCAAGGCTCTAAGTCATATTTTTCTTTGCCAACGAGTGTAACCCTAAAGAGTCGACACTAAACATTTGATATTTCACTTTGTCATGAATTTTCTTCAATTTCTTTGCCCATATATTTGGTATTCATGCTTATAGATATTAGTCTTGAACTACACATACATATCTATAGTTTTCTCAATTGCGTCTTTTTCATTAAAGCCCACGCTTTATTTGCGTTTTGCACTTAAAGCCCCAACAAACCTTAGAGCTTTTTTACGCTTTTTGCCTTTGATAACAGTGATTAAACTTTAAAATTGATAAAATTATTTACCTTATCAAAAAAAAAAAAATATTAATTTTAAAACTGGAATTTTACCCTTTAATGAGATTATAGCCCCACCACCCCTCACAATATCTATGACTTGTTTTAAACCATAAGTTTCAAAAGTCTCTCCTATCTTAAACTCCTTACCCAGTCAAACAAGGACATATAAAATGGGATGGAGGTAGTATTATTTTATTTTTTTTATAAGGTAATGTATATTGAAGTGAGCCAGGAAAATGCTGGAAAAGAAATACAAGCAAAAGCTGTAAAACATTTCAAAGAATGTAATGCAAAAAGGAAATCATTTGCAAATGAAAGGAAAAATAGGAACTCATACGGTAGAGCAATGGCAGATTTTTCAGAAACTGTGGAATAACTGGAATTGATTGATCCTCCACTTCTGGGGGCCAATTCACCTGGAGTCAAAGTGACAACTCTGAATGTGCTTCTAGAATAGACAGATTTCTCTGCTCCATGGAGTGGGATGAGGAATTTAGTTTTATCAGACAGAGCCTTCTACCAAAAGTAATATCTGACCATATACCAATCTCTTTGAAATGTGGGGAATGGGAACTCAACAAATCATATTTTAAGTTTGAAAATTGGTGGTTAGATGTTGAAGAGCTTCCCTCAAAAGTGCAGACTTGGTGGAACTCCTTTGTGATTGTAGGTAGGCCAGATTTTGTGCTAGCCAGCAAATTAAAGCTCCTCAAAACTAAGCTAAAAGAGTGGAATAAGGAGGAGTATGGCAGTCTAGAGAAAAGGAAGAAGACAGCTCTCAGTAACATCTCAATCTTTGATCAAATTCAAGAAACCAGACGGCTCACTAGAGGAGAATTATTGGAAAAGGCTGGCTTAGCCAAGTATGAAGAAACAGCATGGAGATAAAGGTCCAGAACTTATGGCTGAAACAAGGGGAGAAGAATACGAAGTTCTTCCACAATATGGCTAATGCATATAGGAGATATTACCACATAGATAAGCTAGAGGTGCAAGGGCAAACTACCACAAACTCTGAAGAGATCAAGAAGGAAATCATAGATTTCTCTCGGATTGTAAGTTGAACATGAAATATGGAGGCCAAATTACAATCTTGATAGGGGGAACTTTTTAACAGAGGAGGAAAGTATATGGTTACAAAGAGAGTCTGAAGAACAGGAAGTGGCGGAATGCCTCAAGTCATGTGCTTCAGACAAAGCACCAGGACCCGATGGCTTCACCATGGGTTTTTACCAGATATGCTGGCCAACAGTCAAGGAAGATGTCATGTTGGCCCTGAAGAATTTCCACTCTAATGAATACTTTGAGAAGAGTTTAAATGCATCCTATGCGGCTCACATCCCAAAGAAGAATGAGGCTAGACAACTTAAAGACTTCAGGCCTATTAGCTTGAGTTGGAAGTGTTTACAAGATTATAACCAAAGTCTTAACTAAGAGGCTAAAGACTGTAATTAACAAGCTCATTGGAGGTTATCAAATGGCCTTCATAAAAGGAAGACAAATCATGGATTCTTCGCTGATTGCAAATGAGGTGGTTGACTCTAGACTCAAAAGCAAAATTCCAGGTGTTCTATGCAAACTGGATATAGAGAAGGCCTACGACCATGACAACTAAAAGTTCCTTCTGAGATTAATGTCTGATATGGGCTTTGGAACTAAGTGGATTAACCAGATCCGTTTCTTTCTTAGCACTGTAAAATTATCTATCTTGATTAATGGCTCACCCCAAGGTATTTTCTCTTCAGAAGGGGGGTTAAGGCAAGGGGGTCCTCTACCCCCCTTCTTGTTTCTGATGGCAATGGACGGGTTGAATCTACAAGGTCAAATGGCTGGATCAAGAGGTTCAAGGTGTCTAGCAGGGAAAATTGCGTACTAGAGATTTCACGGGAAAATTGCGTACTAGAGATTTAACACCGCCTGTATGCAGATGACTCTATCATTTTCATGGGAACTCAACCAGAAGAGATGCTTCATCTGAGACTGATATTAACAACCTTTGAAGTTGTTGCAGGTTTACATATTAATTGGGGAAAGAGTAAGCTATATCAGGTAAATGAAGTTCCAAACGTACAAAATTTGGCTAACATCCTTAAATGTGGTATAGAGAACCTACCTACTAAATACCTGGGCTTTCCTTTGGGTTCCAAAAACAAGTCGCAAAGAAATCTAGCAAGGGGTGATTGAAAGGAGTGAAAAAAGACTTTCAAGATGGAAGAGTTAATACTTGTCACTTGGTGGCAAGGTGACACTGGTGAATAGTGTCTTAGATGCACTATTCTCAATACCAACCAAGGTGAGGAAAAAGATTGATAGGAATTTTATCTAGCAAGGAAATAGTAAGAAAAAGACTACTCACTTAGTCAAATGGGATACTCTTGTGTTCTAAGCAGGCAGGTGGTTTAGTATCAGACACCTAAAAGCACAGAATAACAGTCTCCTTGCAAAATGGTTATGCAGGTATAATTTGGAGGAAATAGCTTTATGGAGAAGGTGATACAAGAGAAGTATGGCCAAGGAGGACCTTGGTGCACCAAACCAGTGTCATCCCCACATGAAGTTGGTGTTTGGAAAACAATTAGGAGACAATGGAGGTTCATTGCTAGCTATTCTGGAAATGGAAGAAGAGTTCTCTTCTGGATGTCACTTGGTTTGGGCACACTCCTCTGAAAGATCAGTTTCCAGATTTATATAACATTGTTGCGAATCCAAGAATTTCAATAGCAGAAGCAAAATTCACGTGTGGGTGGAACATTGTTTTCAGAAGGAACTTAAATGACTGGGCGTTGCAAAGTGTGGCAGATTTCTGGGAGATCTTAGAAGCCTTCCAAGGTCTCACAGAAGAGGAAGATGCTTTAATGTGGAAGGGTCACAAATCTGAATTCTTTTCAGTGAAATCTGCTTATCATCTCATCATCAATACTCCTATCCTACTCAAGGATGGCCATGGAAACAAATTTGGAGGGTTAAGGCGCCCACAAAAGTCTTATGCTTCGCATGGTTAGTAGCAAGGGAAGCTATTCTAACTCGGGATAATCTTATTAGGAGGGGAATTCAACTGCATGCTAGGTGTAGCCTATGCGGCAAAGATGGAGTATCAGTGTCCCATCTCTTAATACACTACCCAGTCATTGCTCAGCTTTGGCATTTTTATCTTAATTTGGCTGCAATCTCCTGGTCAATGCCCAATAACACTGCACCTCTTCTCAGTAGCTGTAACAATGGAGGGGCAAATATTAAATAGAAGAAATGGTGGAACATAGTCCCTGCTTGCATCTGGTGGGTCATATGGAAGGAAAGGAATGCCAGAGTTTTTGAAGATGGGCCTAGCTCTTACCAGAAAATTAAGCTTAACTGTTTTTTGTTATTTCATTTTTTGTGCAAAGAGAGCTATAGTGAGGACGTACATTCTTTACTACATTTGCTAGAAGAAATGTAATCGAACAGAATATGCTAGGCGGTCAGAGTTCTTTTGGGGTCTGATTGTGGCTCACACAATCACTTGTAAATATTTTACTCGTTTATAAAATTTGTTACCAATATCAAAAAAAAAAAAAAAGATGGCTTCAGGTTCTAACACATTTGTCATGGCCATGCAGCACCAAAACTAAACATGAATATACAATATTGTTTGAGCTTAAATATATTGTCATTCTTGCCTTCAAATGTTCTAGTGTTCCTTTCATTCCAAATTACCCAGCAGATAGCTGCAGGAATAGTGTTCCACATGGAGAGGGAAGACTTAGCAATTCCTCCTCTCAGCCAAGTCGACAAAAATCAAGAGGGGAGCTAGGCATGCACCAGTTCAAGCCCACGATGGAAAAAGCTAGGTTCCAAAGTTGGCCAGAGACATTGGGACTTCGCTAGGGATGGAGGAAGTGTTATTTTATATATTGATCACCCACCTATGAATTATTCTCACACTTCTAGTTAGAAATTGGAGTTTTTCCTCCTCTATTTATCTGTTTCTTTTGTAACACTGTCCACCGTAGCAAGGCTCCAGACACAACTATCACATGCCCTATATCATACACAAGCCAAATTTAAAGTCTTTATTAATCCATTACCCAACAACTCATATAATTCTAGAATTCCCAGATACAACAAACGATACGCGTAGTTGAGGTCATGGCACACTCCTCTATCGGTTCAAATTTAGGTTTATATCAGAAATTTGTACAATCAAGAAAGACAAGAGACAGGTTGGTGATCACTTTAAAGTTAGAATTCACATGATATCGTTAATGCTCAGGAGCAATCTAACATCTGCAGTTTCTGACTTTC
The DNA here is from genome assembly GCA_005239505.1 of Nicotiana paniculata. Lineage (NCBI taxonomy): Eukaryota > Viridiplantae > Streptophyta > Magnoliopsida > Solanales > Solanaceae > Nicotiana > Nicotiana paniculata. The sequence goes on along the minus strand of ML323031.1, from coordinate 5,499 downwards.
TGTGCATGTCACGACCAAGCAGTAAGAAGTAAACAGAAGAGAGGTATGGTGTCAAAAATTAGCTCTCAAAGACAAGACAGCAGGAAGACAAATTCAGTATGAGAATCACATAGAAAGTTATGGAGCAAAAATTAGATATTAAGAACAAAATACCAGAACAACTGCCTCCATAACTGATTTTCTCTGTCTAATTCCTTCGAATGGAGGGGGAGCAAACTCAAAATAACCCAATACAGACCTGCGGCAAGGAAAACACTTGTTACTCTAACAAATGAGACAGAAATGCATAAGCACTTCATACTTATGCAATATTATCGTCTATTACTGAAAACAAAAAACTCATATATAAGGCAGCACTCAAGCACTGTGGGTACTGAGTACCATTGTGCAACAGAAACATTGATCAAGAAATAACGACCTTCATTAAATTCAGGGACCAAATGGAAGAATATACTTTACCTCAATAATGAAGGGACCAAATCATGAGCTCTACAAAATGCCAGACAAGCTAGTTCATGAAGTTTCAAGCCCTTCCCTCTTTTAGCATAAACATCAATAATACGAATAGTATCTTCAATATCTAAACCTTCAGCTTCTGTACAATTGTCTTCATGGTCGACCTCCATCAAGTCACCATCATCGTTGCACCTCAAATTGGGCACCAATTTAAGCAAGAAAATAGCTTTGTCCACAATTTTCCGACCAAGCGGACGAAAACATCCGACCAAAGGGATTGTATATTTTGGATGTATCATAAGTTGTCCTAAAGCATTCACCACTTCTTCTTCTGTAACTTTATCACCCTATTAACAATAAAAGTTGGAAAAAAATTTCATACTCAAGACAAAAGGTACTGAATACAAACGCTACAGCGTGATTTAAATATATTTAAAATTTTATTGGTTATGTTAGATTTTGGGTACCTTATTTAGTAAGTAATCGAATTGGGATATAGAAGCAAGCTCAGGGCACCGAGAAAGGAACCTCTGCAGCTCATAATCCATCCTAAAACTCCCATCAAATGACATCTTTTCGTTATCTATGAATTCAAGTTTAAGTTGGGGCAAAACTTAATAGCCTTTTTAAGCTAAAACAAAGGTATAGGTGAATGAGATTGGAGGAAAAGTTTGGCAGAAACCAAGGTTTAGGTTTAACAATTCTTATTTTGCCTGAATGAGAGTGGAGGGGAAAAGCCAGGGTTTAGGGTTTAAGAAATTCTTATTTTGCTATATTATATAGCTGGTGATTTCGACATGGGTGCTAAAATGGAATTTAATTCATATTTGAGGGCAATTTAGTCATTTCATCTATTAGCTAATGGCTTTTGTTTTGTGCAGCCAACGCATCTTCCTTCCTCTCCACGCATTCATTTGTTTCCCAGTTCTTCAGTTTCTCTCGCAGATAATACTCCATTGGCTTGCTCCTCTCTTTAATCTTACTTTCAAGGTATTTTTTTTTAAAGAAAAAATTGATCTTACAACTTGGAGATCTTTACCGGAAACAAAGGTGAATTCTCTCTCTTCTCTTATTTTGTCTCAAGGGTTGCTTTCCTCTATATTTTAGTCAGAACTGTGCACCATGCTTATTGTGGTTTTTAATTGTAAAATGCATATATATATCTCTGTTGATTCAGGAGATAACTTGGTTGGAATTTTGTTCTTGACTGCGCTGCGCTAATTCCATCCAAAACAACGGGTCAGAAAATCCAAATATCGAAAATCTAATTTCAAAATTCGATGCAGCTCTATAATCTTCAGAGGATAGATGATGTGTCCTGTAATACGAATTGGTTTCGATGCTTACTGAATATCAGTGTTTAGGTTGTTGGCAAACAATTGGTTTGGAAGTAAGGGGTCGGTAGTAAGGGTATTTCGCAGAGTAGCTTTTGAATTTCTATTTTTGACTTGGAGTTTTATGTTTTTATTTGTTCTGTTCTTGNAAATATCGAAAATCTAATTTCAAAATTCGATGCAGCTCTATAATCTTCAGAGGATAGATGATGTATCCTGTAATACGAATTGGTTTCGATGCTTACAGTGTTTAGGTTGTTGGCAAACAATTGGTGTGGAAGTAAGGGTATTTCGCAGAGTAACTTTTGAATTTCTATTTTTAACTTGGAGTTTTATGTTTTTATTTGTTCTGTTCTTTTATTCCTTTAATATATACTCATTTCAATTTTCATCTATAACATCATAGTGGTTAGAATTATATTTAGCAATAGTAAAAAGTTTCAATGTGGAATTTTCTCTTATCCTCTGTTGCTCTATAGAAAAGTTGGAAGAGTAAAAACAACCATTATTTGGAGAAGGAAAAAAAAGAACTGAAAGGACTATGTTTCTAAATTTTTATAAGTGATTNTTATATTTAGCAATAGTAAAAAGTTTCAATGTGGAATTTTCTCTTATCCTCTGTTGCTCTATAGGAAAAGTTGGAAGAGTAAAAACAACCATTATTTGGAGAAGGAAAAAAAAAAGAACTGAAAGGACTATGTTTCTAAATTTTTATAAGTGATCAAATTTCCTTGATTTATCGGTCATAAAGTAGTCATGCTTCCTACAAGCTGTTCTTTTCTTCTATTACTTCTTTTTACCTTTTTGGTGTAACTTTCATATAGATCGTTTGAGAATCTTATTTTGAATGATACTACTAACAAGATATAAGAGCACTTGGTTCATGTTAGCTTTTATTTGTTCAAATATTTAGTATTTTTCAAAAGTGAACAAACGACTAGGCGAGGTCTTTTACAGATATAAATGATCTTCGCTATTGATAATAGGTGGCTCATATTTGAAAGGTAAGAGATGAACTTCTCACTTCCTGGGTAAACTATAAGAAGTTTGTGGTGCTTACTTTTACTTATTGATGGTCATGATATTTTCTGATGGGGATATCAATGTTATATTTTATGAGATGAAGCTGATCGGTACTTGTTGGTTTCATAGGTACTCGATTACTCCTGAGGAAATGATTTGATTTGCAGGGACTGTAGGAAGGCAACTTCATAGCACACGAAGAGTACTTTGTCAAACAAGTAAATGATTCACATTTCCCATCTTCTAGATAAGGCTATACAATAAAGTGAGATATGTTTAAGTGATTTTTTCTTAATGTTTTATCATCTGGTATCTTCAATACAGGGAAGATAAACCAAGAAGAAAATAATTGAGCTATATGTGGACATAGGTCAGGGAAGGTGGTGATGAGAGGCAATGTAATACAAACATCCCTTGGGCAAAGTGCCAATTAGCCGAGTCCAAGAAGACAACAAGAAGTAAGCAGTATGCAATATACATCCGCTCTTTAGTAGTGTCAAGGTTCAGCAATAGTAATAATGTATTATATTAGAAGCTCAAAAATAACTTATCACCACACAGAAAATCAAAACTTGCTGCTTCAATTTCTTAGTTCCACGAGTCTATCAACTTAAATGTAGTTTGACCAAAGCTCCCAATAACGCATGCATGATCTGTGTGTATCCTATGGTTATCATGTTCGAAAATTGTAAATTTGTAATATTTGGGTTCATTTTAAACTCTGTTTACCAGCTATTTATAATGAGTTGCATCATTTTTTATTCCTACCATTTTCTTCTGTTGAAGGATTGTGGAATTTGTGCCATGAGAAGATGGACAACTATGAGCAGAAGTCGAAAATATTTTATATTGAGCGTTACTATCTTGAATGAGTGAATATCTTGAAGGATGATGGTTAGATTCGCATCTTCGGTTAAGGCAAGTGATTTGATTGTCAGACCGACCTGGTGAGATCACCACAAGTTTATCCTGGATAGCGAAAACTATGTCGAGGTGTGTAGAAATTTGAGTCTCTATTTTATTAAGCATGGAATAGAAGTGCTGTGTTCTCTGGCTTTATACTCGAGTTTCTTAAATCTCCTTGGTGACTGCCCAGTGTTATTATTTTTTAATTAAATTGGATTTAATCTTAAGTGTTCAATGCCAGACCGACTGTGGTGTCCATAGGATCATAATAGCTTTAGCCTATAGCTCACTAGCATCAGGATCTTGGAGCTACTTCAGGTTTTATCATCGGTTTACAACCAGAGTTTTTGAAACATGCTAAATTTTAATTAACTGGGTTTTGAAATCAAGGATAAATTCAAGTTGTCGTTTGATAAATAGGTAAGGCTGAACTGATATAATAGCTAATTTCTTTCAAAGCGTTTCGTATTTGTGTCTGTTGGAATGAGCCATGGCATAAACGAGTTATAATTCACGCTGTCCAACAACTCTTACATCTGGTATAACTGTGGATGGTCGAGAGTATGTTGAGTTATAGTAAGAAGAAGTACAAGGATTTGGAGAATGAATTTTGGGGATCTGGATGACCATTTGATGTCGGATTTTGATAAATTTGGTATGGTTAAACTCGTGGGCTTTCGGGTTTTGTGATTTTCATCGAATTTCAAGGCGTGGGCCGGGGAATTGGGTTTGAGCCGATATCGGATTTGGGTTATACTTTTGGTAATTTTCTTGTATAAATGATCCCTTTAGCCCATATTAATTATCTTGTACTGCTTGTGGCTAGATTCTGAACATTTGGAGACCGATTTGAGAGTTTTACATTCTCCGTTATGAATTATTCTCTCAAATTACTAAGCCATTTCTTTTCATATTATGTTATACGGAATTCAAAATTTACACGACTCGAGTATGTTGAGATTCATGAGAGCGCTTTCTCTTTATCCATTTGAACGAGTCCTTTTTAGAAAGAGATAAATTTGTCAAAACTTTCAAATTTTGAAGAATTGCATCCCTTACATGAAAATATGTTAATGTTAAAATAATAATAGTAATCTATCAACATAGTTGGGAGAAATTTGAAATGGGCCCATTAGGTTTGTTTGCTTTCTTCTACCTTGAAAATTTTAAATTTTCCCCTATGTTGGAAAATCTTTATCGTCTTACTTCGCTCCATTATTTGAGATATGAGCACTGACAATTGATCATTACTTTATAACTTTATAGGTATTTTTAGTCAAAAATTGTACCTAAATACCGTACGGAAAAAGCATCATTGTTTGCCAATATCTAAATAGTATAAGAATGTAAATGATTCTGTGACATATGATGTAAAGAAGGTGACATTTTATACTTTTATGGATGTAAATAATGTATCGCTTGTCAACAATAGAACATCCAGTAGTTGATATTTTGTTCCAAAATATATGCGAATAATATTCAGCTAATTTGAATCAAGTTTTATTATCTGCAAGTTTCATATCAAAATAAAGTNAAAATCACGCAGCTCCGTCTCTTCTCATATTTGAATCACGTACGTCTCTTCTCACATTTGAATCACGCACAAAACACTTCACCGATCCTCCGGCTCTTCTCAGATCTCCTCTCCCAAAGAAAAATTCAAATTATAAGTTTTCGAATCTGACTGCTGAGATTTTTTGCTAAAATTTTGGTGAAGTTTTTGCTAAACAATTTATTTTTTTGGCTAACTTCAGCACTAATAATATGCTTAAGTTATGTA
>ML323029.1:0-13399 GCA_005239505.1 Nicotiana paniculata | reverse complement strand
ACTAACAATTACTAACAATGTGTTGTAAACAATTATGATAAAGATCTAAGGCTATGGTTTCCCCTGTTAGTGAACTTACTTCTCGGATACTTCATATAGCTTGATTAGTTATCTCTAGCAATCATGAACACTCTATCTACCATAAATCTCTCTCAAGTAATTATGATAATTTACTAGACGCACTCTCTCAAGTTACGCTAGCTAGATTGCATTACAGTTCACTTTATATTGCACCCGAGGTATCGTTATCTCTAATCCAACCTCTAAACCCTCGGTTATGACTTTCGTCTATACTCTAAGAGTGATGTTGTTCAAACAACTACCTAAATATGCACTCTCTCTCAAGTAGATACATAATAAATAGGAACAGCTAATTGAGGGCCCTTCAATCAACTACAACAAGAACGTAGTTGAACAAATAGAGATTAATCAACCAATCAAAACTATATTAATATCACAATAAGTTTATCCCCCAACGGGTTCCACCAAAACCCTAGATTAAGAAAATTAGCTACTCATATTCATAAGAATCAATTCTAAAATAACTTGCATAATTGAACTACAAAATAATGAATAAAAGCTATAAAAATCAATGTTTGCTTCACTGAGTAGTAATCGACAAGTTTTTCACAAGTTGTGTTTTTGGGTCTATTTATATGTTTGGGATAAACCCTAGCCATTTAGGAGACTTCTATTACAACCGGGAAACACTTAAAACCTTTAAAACTCGGAATTGACCGGACCTCGGGATCCAGGCGTTTGGGCTCAAACGCCCCTTTAAAGCCAGGGCAGACCTGGCTTTAGGGCTCTAACGCCCCACTAACGCCAGGCTGACCCTGGCTTTAGGGGCCAAACGCCCCACTAACGCCCGGGTTGGCCTGGCTTTAAGGCCAAAACGCCCGGCTATAGCCCGGGTCACTCCTTTTCGACTCTTGATCGTATTTTCGACGTTCATGCATCCATTTAGCTCGGTTTCCATCTCCAATGCACCTACACATGAAATAAACTCCATTATGCACATAAAAAGTGTATTTTTATCATTAACACACATAAAATGTAAGGCACATAACTTGTTAAACCATGAATTCTAGCCACGCATCAAGCCCCACATGCTGAAGTTATGCGCAAAAGCAGGTACGGATGCAATTTTTTTTACAAAGAGGGTATAAGTTAAAACGTGGCACAAAAAGTGGGTGCGGATGCAAAAGCCCCCCTAGAAATGATCAACATATTGCTTCTTAGATCCGTGTTACAACGTGTATTACAAATAATCTGACCCCCCTTATATAGTAAGGGAGTCCTACTTTAGATACAATTTCACAAAAAATAAGAAATCGCATGATTTGCTAATTATTCGGTCACTCATTGATACATACCGAGATTACCGCCGTGATATCCAATCGGTTACAAATTTTTTGGCCTTCTGTTATTCGATCTGATAATATTTCCTTGAGCTTGGTCAGAGTCGGGGTTGGTTCAGGAGCTACAGGCTCGATGATCTTGAAGACGCATGCTGTAATTCCATACCTTGGTTTGATATAATCTGGGATCGATCTTTAACCCATCACACTTCAGCTCGAATCTGTCATGCAATAGATGAGTCCGATTTTGACCGTACGCAGTTTTACAGTGAAAAATCCAAAGACGAATTCTCTGATAGGTTTTTAGGTAAGAATCTTACATGTAGATCTGCATGGCCAATCAAGAAAAGTTCATTGTGATACATCATTCAAGTGACAAATTTTTTCCACCGTTGCAAAAGTCAGATAAATTTTCTGAATAAAAGAAAAGAAATTTCTAGAGCGTAAGAAAAGTGCCACTTTCTGAAAAAGAAACGATTTTTCTTGGCTATGTTTACTTTTGTCAACCTCACCTTAAAGGGTAAAATAGATGCAGTTGTAGAGCTACTTGTCCCCCTTTTTGGGTACTCTAATCTCGTCTAAGTCACACCTTTATTCGGGGTTGTAAAATGGTCGATTGCAATAATAATATCCAACAAGGAGTCGGGATCGAATCCACAAGAAGCTGAGATAGGATTAGTGGTATATTTTTGGATCAAGCACGTGAAATATCTTGATTGAACTTTCACAAATTGTTGTTGTTTTCAAATAATGTAAAAGGCCTAGCATTGTGACTTCCACCTTGGTGTTTGCCTAACGGGTTGTAAACTTTAAAGTGTGGGTGTATTATAGCTACCAACACACAATTACCCACTCAATACCTCTCGGTAAGAGAGTGGTTTTTCCCAATTTGACTTTCTCAAGTCCAAATGGGTATTAAACAAAACAAATGATAAAATGCTCAAGTCGCATTTTACTATCTCTAGTTTCAACCCTTTAATTGGGACTATCAATCTCTTGTTTTCATCCCAAATTCTTGTTAGCCAAGTTTTTCTAGACTAAGTCTCTCTTTCTCAAGAAGAGACCAAGTCAAATAGGCATGAACTAATGTTTGCAACCATTAATTATACAATTAATAGCAAGGACAATGCCAAATAATAAACACCCAACCATAAACATGCCCTAAATCAAACACTCATTAGGTTCATACACTAGGGTTGGGTCACAACCCTAGCTAAAAATCTAGCTACTCATATTGGGTATTGAAGAAAATAAAGAAGAAAAGATGATAAAACTCATATTGCAAGATTAATAGATGAAAATCCAATATTAAATCACCAATATAAGCTAAAGTTTCCTAAAAGGGTAAATAAAAATGGCTATAGACTTTTCAGTATTCAAAACTTGACCTAATTTCATGAAAGAAGTCTACTTATATAAAGCTGAAATTTTCGGATAAAAATACCTTTTCGGAGGTTTTGCGGCCGCACAATTTTGTGTGCAGTCCGCACTTCTCTTCAGCTCTTGACAGGAGTTGATTCTGCAGCCGCACAATTCTGGATTGCGGCCACATATCTTGAGTTCTGCGGTCCTCACAATTCTAGGTGCAGCCACGCTAGGCTCTTTTGCGGACCGTACATTTCCCGAGTGTGGTCGCATAGTTGATTTCTACGGCCACACAATTATAATGCGGTCCATATTTCTTTTTGAGCTTGAAGTTGATCTCTCTGGACTTTGGCTTCTGCGGTCGCACAATTATTGTGTGGTCCGCACTTTGCACTGGAGCTCTGCCGATTCTTCTTCACATTCTGCGACCGGAGACAGAAATCTGCAGTCTGCACTTGAGCTTGTGTGCTTGATTTTTGTCCTTATAATCACTCCTTCTTGAGTTGGAATTCATCGTAAAGACCTATTTTTCAATACTCCTTCAAGTAAGCATATATCATCGATTTTCGGGAATATAATTAAACACTTTTGGACTAAAACAAAAGCTAAAAGGCGCTAATAAATAATCAAAATTCCCACTTATCATACCCCAAAGCTTCAATGTAAATCATATCAACCCCAAGAAATTTGATACGTCAACCGTAATGGGCCTAAAAATAAATTCAAGATTTGAAGTTATTAGTAGTCATTCAAGTTAGTGTAATTGTGGTGTAAAGTCATTTATCTTTATTTCAGGACTGTAAAGTCATTTATGTTAGCATTCCTCTTACTTTAAAAAAATAGCTACTGGATATGTGTCACGGACCTGATTTTTCTCCATCAAAATCATCCTGCTCGACAGCCAGGCTTCACACCCAACTTCAGCCTTCTCATAACACTTAGCTAAAATTACATTAACTTTGGACTTTAAATATTTTTAGACAATTTTCAATGTAGTAAGTCTCAGGAACAATTTTAGGCAAAAAATTTAAGTAAGACAACATAAAATTGACAAGAACATATGGCACAATAACAAGAAACTCTTTTTCCAACGTTGTATTTAACTCGAGCATACAAAGAAACTCAAACTCAAAGTACAATGTTATGTACAAGACGATCACTCTTGACCCTCAAATTTTCTCACAGTACTACTCTTAACTTTAGGTATTTTCACTCTTGAAAACAAATTTAGGAACTCTTTCCTAACTCAAACATGCACTCGCACACATATGTTTTCAAGCATAAGGGTGTTGCACATTTATAGAACATGTGACAAATATTTGCTTTTACACTTGTCGCTCTTAGGGTTAGACACTTGTCCTACACAACCTACTATTTTAACCTAGTGTTAGTTGACATCTACCAACTACTAGGATCATGTAGATCATGCTAGGATAATGGAAATAAGGCTCCAAAAAATTTGTGGTAACTGCCTGCCAGATTTGAACAAAACTAACTGCTGCCCTTGTGCACAACATGAGCCTTATAACCGCCATTGAGTTGGTCAAGTTGAAGCTTTTTGCCCATGTACGTGCATTGGCTTGAATCAGGCATTTATTCCTTTCTCTCAGGTGCATTGCAGCCGCATTTAGCCCATGTCATTACCCAGACACATGGCCCTTTGCTACGCCCCAATGTCATGACAAGTCTGCCTTGCGCGCATGCCTTCGTTTCACTTAGCCTGCTTTTTCACACTTTGTCTTTGCCTTGACTTGGCATCAGTGCCCCATGCCTTGATGAATATTCCATGCCATAGTGTCACCCTCAGCCCGTGTCTCATTGTCAAGCCCTTGCCTTCCTCAAAGCCTTGGCCATAACTTGCCCGTTTTCCCTTTTTCCTTGGTGCTAGCTCATGCACCTTAGCTTGGCAATACTCATGCTGCCCCATGACAACTTCTCTTGTTGTCAAGTCAAGCTTAAAGAGGCGGATCCCTAACAACCACCCGCACCATTTGAAACTCGACGTCCTTGTCAAGTTTAACTCAATTTATACGTCCTAAGAGGTTGACAAGCAACGCCCTTGGCCTCCTCTCTCATCAGTCACAATTGCATTCACCCCAACCACTTGTTTGTTGTTGGTCATTGCCTCCAATGCGATACGGTAGAAATTGCATTCAACACTGCCTTGTTTGGACAGTCCCTTGTTTGATGTGGCTCATGACAAATGAAACAGCCCCTAAATTTATTTCCCTTCTCCTTGCTCTTTGAAGTTCCAGCCTCTTGCTTTGTCTTCATTAGCATTGTTATTCTCACATTTCTTACACTACTTTGCCTTGTCCTTCTTTCCGTCGTTGGACTTCGAGATAGAAGTCTCTTCACCTAAGTGAAAATCGCTCAATGTATCGGCTGCCGCCACAACACTTGCGAGGTTATGAATATTCTTCTTACGCAACTCCAATTGTGCCCACTGCCGCATATGTCTTATTCCGACATATTGCTTGTACTCAACATCAAAAAAGTGAACTCTTTGACATATGCTCTCACTGATCTTGTTTGTCCCAACTTTTTTAGTTTGTCCCTAGCAATCCAAGATGTATTGCTAAGAAGGAATTGATCCTTCAACTCCTTTTTAAGGCGCTCCCACGACCCAATCTTTGGTCTGCCAAAACATTCATCTTCAGCCACATGAGTGCTCCACCATAACTTAGCATCTTCGCTCTAATACATGCTATTCAAGGTTATTTTCTCTTTCTCATCTTGCACACGAATAGCATGAAAGTGTTGCTCTATATCCCTAAGAAAATTTTTCAATTCACATGCACTCCTTGCACCACCAAATTCCTTAGGTTAAGGAATTTTTACCTTGACATGATTAGCACCACGTTGAGGATAATCCTCACCCACAGCACGTCACAGCACCACTGTCTCGCTTTTCAGATCCGGATTCTCTTGACTTTGGCTTGCCGATTCGTCCTCAAGGTAAGCAAGCCTTGTCACGAGAGTCTGAAATTCGTCACCTTCAGGGACATTTCCAATCAATGTCTCCAGTTTCGTTAGCCTTTCCCGCAGTTCATTGTTATCATCGGCCATGTTCTCAAATAAGACCACAAAATCTGCCAATGCCCATCGTGTCTCCATCAGAACCTGCTCGGCTCTGATACCAATTGTCACGTGCCTGATTTTTTCCCGCCAAAACTAGCATGTACGACAGCCAGGCCTCATGCCCAACTTCAGTCTTCTCACAACACTTAGCCAAAATTACGGCAACTTTGAACTTAGAATATTTTTAGGCAGCATTGAACGTAGTAAGTCTTAGGAACAATATTATGCACGAATTTAAGTAAGGAAACAGAAAATTAACAATAACACAAGACACAATCTACAGGAAATTCTTTTCCCAACTTTGTATTTAACTAGAGCATACAAAGAACTCAAACTCAAAGTACAATGTTGTGTACAAGAAGATCACTCTTGACCCTCAAATTTTCTCACAAGACTACTCTTAAGCTTAGGTGTTTTCACTCTTGAAAACAAACTAAGGAACTCTTTCTTAACTCAAACATGCACTCTCACGCACACTTGTTAAGCATAAGGGTGTTGCACATTTGTAGAACATGTGACAACCCTTTACCTTTACGCTTGTCTCTCTTAGGCTTAGACATTTGTCCCACGCAGCCCACTATTTTAGCCTAGTATAGTTGACATCCCCCAACTACTAGGATCATGTAGATCATGCTAGGATAATGGAAATAAGGCTCCAAAAATGTTCTAATAACTGCCTGCCAGATTTTAACAAAGCCAATTGCTACCCATGTGCACAGTATGTGCCTTGTAACCGTTGACTTGGTCATGTTTAAGCTTACTTCCCATGTGTGTGCCTAGACATTAATCAGGCGGCAATGCCTTTCTCTCAGGTACATTGCAGCCCCATTTAGCCTATGTCATTGCCCACACATATGACCATTTGTCACGCCCCAATGTCATGACAAGTTTGCCTTGCGCGCATGCCTTCGTTGCACTTAGCCTGCCTTTTCCCACTTCATTTTTCCCATGCCTTGACATCACTACCTCATGCCTTGATACCTTTGTCGTGCCATAGTGTCACTCTCAACACGCTTCTCAATGTCAAGCCCTGCCAAGCTTCCTTGCCTCCCTCAAGCCTTGGCCATCACTTGCTCATTTTTTCTTTTTCCTTGGTGCTAACTCGTGCACCTTATCTTAGCAACACTCATGTTGTCCTATGACAACACTCTTGTTGTCAAGTCAAGCTCAAAGAGGCGGACCCATAACAATATGTGAGTTGGCACTTTATTTAATATAAATTCTTTATTTTTCATGCCATGTAAGGGTGGGATCCTTACTGAATAAGACACTTTAGCCCTCTCTCTCTCTCTCTCTCATACACACATTCAAATGGCAACGACATAATTCATCTAATCTTGGCTTTACTTATTTCAATATTGTCGAAAATAATGGTGGCTACTGGCGCGAATCATATTTTTAGCTCCCACTCTAGGTACCCAACTCTATGTTGTGATGCCACACACCAACTGCTAAAATTTGCTCCATCAAAAATTTTATCTTTTTTTTTTATATGATAATAAGTGGGAACTCGGGATTTTGTGCAAGCGGATTCAATCTTAGAAGTATATAACTTTAGTAGTAAAATAATATTTGTCAAATGGGTTCATATAAATATTTATACAAAATTTACACAGTTTTAATTCTAATTTATATATATGCACAGTATTATTTTTTGGTAAAGCGGGTTCAGTTAAACCCGCTAGCCACCACTGAGGTCCGCCACTGATGATAATCGGCCGGGTTGTATTTTTGGAGTAACGAAGAGTTTATTAGTTATTCTGCAAAAAACAAAATTGTAAATATGATCTTTTGGTAGAAGAAAATTTTGGACGAATATTTAGCTGGATTTTTTATCATATTGGGTTATTATCTTTCATTTCTTTTTAGGGGAGAAGAAGGTTATATTTCGGAGAAGAAATATTGGGTGTCATAAAAAAATTCTTATTTAGTGTGAATCCCACTCTTACATGGTATGAAAAACAGGAGAAATATATCACATGCAGTGCCAAGTCACACATTCAGTAGCTTTTCCAGTTGAAATTATTTTGTAAGAGACATGCTAACATAAATGACTTTATAGTCCTAAAATAAAGATAAATGACTTTACTCCACAATTAACTAACTTGAGTATGGAAGTGACTCTTATTAGTTTCTGTGGCAAGTTAATATAAGGTTCATTATTAATGTTTAACCAAAGAATTAGATTCTTTGCCCAAATCTATTTTAAGAAGGACACGGATTTTTGATAACCAAAGAATAAGCTAATAATTGTAAGTAAACTCGTAAATGGAAAGTAGTAAGATGCACAAAAATTAAGTGTATTGCAATAGTAGTTCGAATATTATTTTTTACGGGTTATATTTTACTCCCTTATATAGGGAATTTCCTAATATAACGTCTACCATTTTATGTGATTGAGTATTAATGACTAATTATGACACTAATGTAACATTACAATGAACAACAGTAACTGTTGCATGAATGTTGTGTAACGTGTGGATCACTAATTTGAAGATCTCTGAATCTGCCATTTATTCTGCCCAAATACATTTTGCCGTGTCTCTTCATCTTCTCAATCAGGTTGAGACTTCTGTAGCTAATTAACCCATGGGTGTGATTTGCCGTGCCTCTTTGCCTCATACCTCTTCATAGAGTCCCGTTCAACTGTCGTGTCTTCATTGCTCCACGTCGAGTGCTGAGTCATCAAGATTTATTACACGTGTGAAGCTCTTTTTTACCAATACAGGTAGTCCCCCCACTTACCATATATTTATCAATTAATATTTGGTAAGTGGATACTCATTTATGGCGGGAATATTTTACCGTCGCTTCACTCGAATCATTGCATCTTTTTCTGTACGTAAGCGTCGCTTGTCACTTCCATTTAATGTTTATGCCACGTGACATTCCCGGGTTGGTTCTGCAATTGTTCAACGTCTTTTAGGGCTTTCTTGCGGCTGCATCAGTCACGAAGTGACATCTTCAATTATGGCTTTCACATCATTGTTTTCTCCATTTTTTGACGGTTGTCTTCGAGTATAAATACCTCTTTTTTCTTTTCTTTCACGAAAAACTTCTAACTTTAAAAATTTATTTGTAAAGAACTTTTTCCTTGCCTTTGTAGATATTTCTTCTTCAAACCAATCTAAGAGAGTCATAAACGTTGATGAGTTGACTCGCTCTTCTGCTCCAACACGGAGTAGGAGAGGCGGCAAGTTGAGGAGTTTAGGTTCTACTCCTTCAAGGGGTTCTTCCTCTTCTCAAATTATTTCTCCTCCTTCTTCTAGGTCTTTAACTTCTCCGAGGGCTAGGCCTTCTAGATCTTCGTCCAAAGGTAGAGAACGTCATGAACCTTTGCGCGAATCGAGGGTTGATGACATAGTACCGGCGGAGTTCACCTTTGCTAGGGATAGTCATGCCCTTAGAGATCAGGTTTCTTCATTGTCGTCTATTGATAGTGTTGACAAGTACCCTACCCAACTCACTGAAGGTTTAATTCCTGTTATACGCAGGGACTGTTATTGGAGTTCTAATTTTTCTGTAATCGTTCCAAACAGTAATCAAAGAATAACGTCTTATAAGACGGGGCATTCTTTTGTTTATACATATCCCTTTACATTAGGGTTCAAGCCTCCCATCGACCCAGTAATCATCGAGTTTTGGCGATTTTTCAAAATTTGCTTGGGACAAGTCGGTCCTCTTATATGGCAAGTCGTTGCATGTCTTAGATATTTGGCTACCTTAGCTTCGACCCTCTTTACCTTTCATCATCTTATTCACCTCTATTCCCCAATGTTGTTCCGTCAGGGAATTTTTACCTAGCTACTAGAAGTAAAAGGGTGTTAATGACTTCTAAAGATGATAAGGATCGAGGTTGGTTTCTTCGGTATGTTGTTGTTCCTACTGCTGGTTTGGTAGGTGAAGAGAATATTCCCTTCCCTGAGAAGTGGAATTTTGCACGTGAGTACATTTTTTCTCACAATCCTTGCTTTTTTCTTTAAATATTTTATCAATACTGTAGTTCTTTCTTCTAGTTGCAGCAATCATGGGAACCGTCGAGAATGTTTCCGGTTTCAGATATTGGGTAGAAAAGCTTTTGCTAATCGCTCCATTGGAAGAACGTTAATGGAAGTACCTTCCTGAGAGGTTTAGTTGGAGAGTAAGACTCATGGTAAGTGAAGTTTTTGTTTGTACTTGTTTATTCCCTTGAGCATTAATTAACCCTTTCCTTTTGGCAGGGTTTCCTGCTCGTGGAGTTTCTGCATCCGCTTCTGTTCCCAAGTTATCCCTGGCTCAGGCCCAGGAGATCATTTCAGACTCTTCTTCTTCAAAGAGAAAAGCAGGTGGGTTAAGGACCTCGGGAGAAGAGGAGGAAGAGGAGGGCACTTTGGTCCATAGGTCACGCAGAAGGAAGGTGGTCTCAGACGACGAGTCTACACCTGTCATTGTGCCTTCCGTGCGTGAAGTTAGACTTTCTGCCTCCGAGGATGCTACTCCCTCTCCCGTGCATGAATCTGTTGGCCAATTGTACCGTGAACTCTTTGGTTCTATTGCTGATTAAGCTCCCTTGGATGTTTTCTCTCCTTCTCTTAGAGAACTCCCTTCAACTGTTCTAGTTATTTCTCCTGCTCCCGCGGCTATTCCTGCTCCTGTCGTTGCTTCCTCTCCCGTGGATTTTTCGGCCCCTTAGACTTCCTCGCCTGTGGTTCCTGCATCTCTACCTGCTTCCGTGCCTTCTGTTACAGAAGTAAGGTCTTCCAGCGAAGAGATGACGCAAGTGATGATAGAAGTTCCAGCAGAGGGTAGTCTCTTTAAAAAGTCTGGCCAGCCTGATGTGTGGTTAAAACCGTTGATAGGCCCGACAGAGAGAGCTAAGTTGGACAGCCACAGTTCCCTTACATGGGCTAATGAAATCGTGCATACTTATTTAAAGGTAAATGTATTTTCTTGTGTTCATTCTTGTACATGTATTTACCATATCTAATTGGCTTTCTTTTGCAGATCAATCTTATTGGCACGGAGCTTATGAAAAGGATTTCTCATACGGATCAGGAAGTAAAGGAGTGGCATGCTGAAGCAGGTGACTGGAAGGAGCAGTATGAAAGCTTAAGGCTCGACATGGAGGCTGCAGAAGAAGAAAAATGTACCTTGGAGCAGCAGGTGAGGGTCATGAGGCAGAGTTGGCTGTGGAGAAGGCATCCTCTGATCAGGCAGACAAGGATAAGAGCGTCCTAGAGTCCTCATTCGCGGAGCAGCTGTCTCGTGCCTCTGAAGAGGTCAGGAGTTTGAAGGCCTTACTAGACCAAAAGGAGGAGTATTCGGGCGAACTAGTGCAATCTCTTACTCAGACCCAAGAGGATCTCTGTAACTCTTTGGAGAAAGTTCAATTCCTGGAAAGGTCTTTCGCTCCTTTAAGGGCCTCTAATGATGCTGTTGTGACTGAGAGGGGTGAACTAAGAGCTGAAGTTATGCTATGGGAGAAAGATTACGAAGCTCTTGAAGACAGGGCATCTGTGGATGTTAGCTGGGCATATATGAACTCTCGCCTCGAGCTCTGGAGTCCATTGAGAAGGCTCAACAAGGTCAGAATCTCTCTTCACTTGAAGGTGAGGCTCTTGCTGCTCAATTCTCTTCGTCCCAAGCCGCTTCTGCTCCTTCTGCCAGTGAAGTCAACCCCCCTCTTGATGAAGTTTAAGAAGTTGGTTCCTCCCCCCTTTTTTTTCTTTGTCTCAATTGGTGGTTACCCCCAGTCCCATCGGGGGTCAATTGGATCTCTTTAAAGTCCCCAAATGACAACTTAGGGGCACCTCAATGTATAAAAAAACTCTATACGGCTAAGTATAAGTTAATATATTAATGCAAGTATGACTTTTGTTTTCCGTTGACTTTCTGTTTCACTCTTTAAGTCTTTCGCATGCTTTATTTTTCGAGGTTTTAGTTTTAACTCTGAGTTTTGCATATAGAATGCTTTAAATTACTCGTACCTTTTCGTAATAGGCACAGTGTCATATTAAATGTGTGCCTTTTTGTAGTAGGCATAATTTATGAAAGAGGGCCCTTTTTTTATCGACACTTAATGAAGAAGATGTTTCAACTTCATAAAGGTGTAATAATGCAATAGAGTGATAGGAATTTTTCACATGTTTAAGAATGTTTCTAAGGAAAGTTTTTTGTTTGAACTTTCACAACATGTGTTTGATTATCGTCTAAAACTTATGTTGCAACTATTTTCTTTTAACAGATTTGATATATACTTGTATTTCGTAACTATTTTTCGTAGGTAACATATTTTTTGAGTTAAAGAGAGCAACTATTTTTCGTTCGTAACAGTTTTTATTCAAGTTGGGGTTTTTACCCGTAACTGTTTTTGTCGACAACAGTTTTCAATAAGCGCGAGGAAAATGCTCTTGCATCCGTAATTGTTTTATTTGACAATAGTTTTTTGAACAAGTACAAGGATTTTGATCTTTCATACATAACTGTTTTATTTGATAAGTTTTCTATATGAGTACAAATATTTCGTAACTGTTTTTAGTTAAAATGGTCTTTCTTTTGAATAAGTACAAATATGCGCATTTCTTCCTCGTGGCTAACGTTTTGCCTTTTAACCTGAACATGTTTGAAGGTTTTTTGGATTAGTGGCTTTGTGTTTGAGTCTTTGGCTCTTTCGATTTTGCTAGTATCACTTGATTTGTTGGGTAGATGGATCTTCAGGCTCGAGCTTTGACTTTTTGATAGTTNGGTGATGGGTTAGCTTTATGCCTATCATCTAAAAAGGTTAGTAAAATTTTAAATGCTCAAAATAAAATCGAACGTGTGATACCTGACCGGGGGTACTTCTTTTCCTTAAAAGTAGTATTTCTTCAAGTGAATGGCATTCCAACTTGTTGGTAGGATTCTGCCGTCCATAACTTCCAACTTGTTGGCGCCCTTTCCAGCTATGCCTCGGACTTTTTAGGGTCCTTCCAAGTTTGGATTTAGCTTTCCTGCACCTGCTTCTTTCGTTGATTGAAAGACTTTTTTGAGGACGAAGTCCCCAATCCTGAAGTACCTGAGATGAGCTACGGTTGTAATAACGCTCTATGATTTTTTTTTGAGCTGCCATCTGTATCAGTGATGCTTCTCTCCGTGGTTCGAGCAGGTCCAGATTGGTCCTCAACATCATCGTTTGCTTCCTCCGTGGTTATTGTAAGCCTTATGCTTGGTTCGCCAATCTCTACAGGTATTAAGGCTTCTGAGCCATAGACAAGTGCGAATGGAGTTTCTCCCGTGGCTGTTTTTGAAGTTATTCTGTATGCCCATAGTACCGCTGGTAACTCTTCAAGACAGTTTCCTTTGCCTTTATCTAGCCGCTTCTTTATATTGTTGATGATGACTTTATTCGTTGACTCAGCCTGACCATTAGCCACATGATGGTATGGCCTTGAAGTGATCCGTTTAATTTGCCAGCTTTCGAAGAATTCTGTGATTTGCGAGCCTATGAATTGTTGGCCATTATCACACACGATCTCCTCTGGTATCCCAAAGCGGCATATTATGTTTCACCGTAAGAAACTTTTAACTTCCTTTTCTCGCACATGTTTGAACGCTTCTGCCTCTACCCATTTTGT
>ML323027.1:0-33649 GCA_005239505.1 Nicotiana paniculata | reverse complement strand
TGGCGTTTGGACCCAAAGGCCTGGCTAACGCCAGGCTAGGGCTGGAGTTTCAGCCCTAACGCCAGGGTAGGGCTGGCGTTTCAGCCCTAACGCCAGGTAGGGTTGGCTGTTTTTGTTCTGTCGCCCTGCTATCGCCCGGGTGTCTCCTTTCGCGTATTTTTCGACGTATTTGGCATCCTTTTAGCTTCGTTTCCATCTCCACTTCACCTACACATGAAATAAACTCCATTAAGCACATAACACGTGTATTTTTATCATTAATGCGCATAAAATGTAAGGTATATCACATGTTAAACTATGCAATTTAGTCTCGCATCATCTATGCATAATTCATGATTTTGATGTTATGATATGTGTTTTTAAGGCTCGACCAAGTTTGAATGAGGTATTAGGGTTGTTTGGTAGTTTTGGTTGAGGTCCTGGGGGCCTCGGATGTGTTTTGGGTGCCCAAACGGGCATATTTTTGGCTAAGTCTTTTGCTGGTTTTTCTTGTTTTACAGCAGCAGATGTTTGTTCATTGCGATCGCGTGAGTAAGTCCGCGATCGCGTAGTGTAAAGGTGTGGAGGCTATCAAAAATTGTGCTTCACGATAGCACAAGTCCAACCGCGATCGAAGTGTTTTGGGCAGTTAGTCTCCGCGATCGCACCCATGGGATCGCGATCGCATAGGGGACTTCAGGTCTGGGGAAGATTTGATATTTGCTCTACACGGTCGCGTGAAGCCAACCGCGATCGCCTAGCTTTGCGTATAGAAGGTCTCCGATCGCAAACCCAGTGTCGCGTTTGCATTGAATAAAGTTAGGCACGTGGGGGATGACCCATCGCGATCGTGACTGTATGTCCGCAATCGCATAGAGGGAACACCTGGGCAGATTCATTAAAACCCCAATTCGAAGGTTTAAGCTTATTTTTCATATTTTCGAATTGCAGAGCTTGGGAGGGGCGATTTTTGAAGACTTTTGCACTTGGGAAACTTGGGTATGTGATTTCTACCCAACTTAGATCAATTTCCATGATTCCTAACTTAAATCTAGTCCTTAAAATTCTAATTTGGGTGGAAAATTTGGGAAAATTGGATAAACTTCATAGACCGAATTATTGAGTTTTGATTGGGTGTTTGACCTCCGATTTGTGAGATTCTTATATGATTAGACTCGTGAGTGAATGGGTGTCCGGAAAATATAGTTTTTACCCAATTCCGAGACGTGGGCCAGAGGGACTTTTTGGGCGAATTTCCTAATTTCGCGTATTAGCTTCGAGTTAATTAGCTATTTTGATTCCTTAAAGTGTTATTTACATTATGTGATCAAATTTATTAGATTTGGTCAACCCGGAGTCGGATACTCGTGGCAAGAGTGTGATTTTGGGTTGAGTAGCGCAGTCAAGGTAAGTGGCTTGCCTAACTCTGTGTTGGGGATTTTCCCTTAGGTTTTTTTGAAATTGTTTTGTTATATGAGTTCCGTGTACGCGAGGTGACGAGTGCGTACACGGGCTATTGTAACTAAACCTCCACTTTTTCTCCTTCGTGACATAATTCATTTATCACTATTTCTCTATTCCGGTACTAACTGTGTAGTTTAGCTTAGGAATGAGCATGTCTATCTGTCTTACTTGTGTTGCTCCTATTTGTTAATACTTGTACCATGTTTAGGTTGTTTTATCCGTAATTGCCTATGATTTTCTTCTGTACTGTTCATATACACTGTATTCTGTATTCATTGCATTGCATATTTAAATTAGGACTACGGACTAGATTCCCAGAGTTTTCCCCCTGTACTGCATTGCATATTTAAATTAGGACTACAGACGAGATTCCGGGAGATTTCCCCCTATTCTGCATAGCATATTTAAATTGGGACTATGGACTCGATTCCGGGAGATTTTCCCCTGTACTGCATTGCATAATTGTTATGGGAACATATGTTATGCTGGGCCGAGGACTCTCTTTTATTATTCTTTGCCGTTTATCGTTTTTACTGTTCTGCTTTAGCTTATTATCTGTATCTGTTTAGATCTTAACTGTTTTTACTATAAACATCCAGTAGAGCCTTAACCTGACCTCGTCACTACCTGACTGTGGTTAGGCTTGGCACTTACTGGGTACCAATTGTTGAGTACTCATGCCCTTTCCTGCGCATATTTTCCATGTGCAGATGCAGGTACCAGTACACAACATTTTGGCTAGGAGTAATTTAGCAGCTGCCAAGAGGCCGCGAGGTAATTCTGCTGCGTCTGCAGAATCCCACGAGTCCCCTTCTACTCTAGTATAGGCTTAGGAGACTTATATACATTTTTCTTATTTCATTGTATAGAGCTACATTAGTATAGAGCTTGTGATCTTGTGACATTCCGGGTTTTGGGGAGTGAAAGTTGTAAATGTCGAGCAGCTGAGTTATATATTTTCTGTTCCCTTCTATTTCTATTGTTATATTGCTTTATTTTCTGCATGTTTTAGGCTTACCTAGTCACAGAGACTAGGTTCCGTCACGAGATCATTCGGAGGGTAATTCGGGTCGTGATAAGTTGGTATCAGAGCCTCTAGGTCCATATGAGTCACAAGTCACAAGCTGATTTATTAGAGTCTCGCGGATCGGTGCGGAGACGTCTATATCTATCTTCGAGAGGCTATGTGCTGTTAAGAACAATCATATTCTTTGGAATTCCTTATCGTGCTAGTTACTATCATCAAAATTCTTAAACTCTATTCTATTCTTGCTTACAGATGTTGCGCACTCGTACCGGTCGTACTGATGACCAGGCACCTGATCCCCAGCCAGAGCCGCCGGAGGCAAGGGCAGAGGATGAGCACGCGGTACAGCCCCAGCACCGGCTAGAGCAGAGACGGAGGAGCCCCCAACAGCCACAGTTGGAGGGGAATAAGAGGTCCCTACTATTACTCCAGCCCTCCAGGAGACATTGGTTCATTGAGTGCCTTCAGTACTCTGTCTCAGGCGGGACTACTCCCGATAGCTCCAGCTACATCCCAGGCCGGAGGAGGGGCACAGACTCGCGTAGCCCGTACTCCTGAGCAGAGGGTTCATATTGGGCAGGTTCCAGAGTATATTCCTATGCCCCCAGCAGCTCCAGCTCAGCATGAGGCTAGGTTAGCTGTTTCTGAGGCAGAGCAGCTCCGACTTGAGAGGTACAAGAAGTATCACCCACCCGAGTTCAGCAGACTAGCTTCGGATGACGCCCTGGGTTTTCTTGAGGACTGTCATCGCATTCTCCGCACTATGGGTATTGTGGAGACGAGTGGGGTGTCTTTCACCGCTTTCCAGTTGAGGGGAGCAGCTTATCAGCGGTGGCGTGTTTTTGAGCTGAGTAGTCCAGACGAGGCAACTTCACTTACCTGGGCTCAGTTCTCCGAGATGTTCTTACTTGAGTTTGTCCCTCAGAGCCTATGAGATGCTTGGCGCACAGAGTTTGAGCAGCTTCGCCAGGGTACCATGACTGTGTCAGAGTATGCAGTCCGTTTCAGCGATCTGGACCGTCATGCACCAGCTTTAGTTTCCACTGTCAGAGAGAGGTTTTGACGCTTTATCGAGGGACTCCACCCCAGTATTCGGACCAGCATGGCCAGAGAGATGGAGACAGACATCACTTACCAGCATGCCGTGAGTATTGCCCGGAGGATTGAGAGTATGTTAGTCCCGGACAGGGAGGAGGGAGAGGCCAAGAGGTCTCGAGAGACTGGTCATTTTTCAGGAGTTCGTGCACCAGCAACACACTATGGTAGGGGTTTTGTGAGTCGCCCCGTTCATTCAGCTCTTCTAGCAGCCAATGGTATTCCAGCTCCTCCTAGACCTCAGGAGCCTTATTATGCACCACCAGTATCTTATGTGCCTCCTGCTCGAGGTGCTATCACCGGCCAGTCCAGCAGGCCAATTCAGGGTCAGCAGCAGTTGCCCCGTACTTTGAGGGGTTGTTTTGGGTGTGGTGACCCTCGCCATGTGATCAAAGATTTCCCCAGAGTTAGGAGGGGTGCACCACCTCAGTCTTATCAGGCCCCACATGCTCCACCGGGTCCTCCAGCTATTCTTCTAGCCCCAGCTACTATCCCACCTTCTCAGACAGCTCAGGGTGGTGGTCGAGGAGTTCGAGGTCGCCCTAGAAGGGGAGGTTAGGCTAGATATTATGCTCTTCCAGCCCGTTCAGAGGCCGTTGCTTCAGATCCGGTCATCACATGTATTGTCCATGTTTGTCATAGGGATGCATCCGTATTATTTGACCCGGGTTCTACGTACTCATATGTATCTTCTTACTTTGCTTCACATTTGAGGATATATCGGGATTCCTTGAGTTCCCCCGTATATGTTTCAGCTCCCTTGGGAGATTTTCTTGTTGTGGACTGAGTATATCGGTCGTGCTTGATTGTTATCACCGATTTTGAGACCAGGGTTGATCTGTTACTACTCAGTATGGTAGATTTTGATGTTATATTGGGCATGGACTGGTTATCGCTCCACTTTGCTATTCTTGATTTTCATGCCAAGACCGTGACGCTGGCTATGCCAGGATTACCTAGGCTAGAGTGGAGAGGTTCCTTAGAGTATACCTCCGCAGAGTCATTTCTTTTCTTAAGGCTCATCGGATGGTTGAAAAGGGGTGTGATGCGTATTTGGCTTATGTGAGAGATGTTAGTGCTGAGACCCCTACAGTTGAGTCAGTTCCAGTTGTAAGGGACTATCCTGATGTATTTCCAGCTGATCTTCCGCGTATGCCGCCCGACAGAGATATTTATTTCAGCATTGACTTGTTGTCGAGCACTTAGCCCATTTCCATTCCTCCCTATCGCATGGCTTCTCCTGAGTTGAAGGAATTGAAGGAGCAGTAGGAGTTGCTTGATAAAGGTTTCATCAGGCCCAGTGTATCACCTTGGGGTGCTCTGGTATTATTTGTGAAGAAAAAAGATGGTTTGATGCGTATGTGTATTGACTACCGGCAGCTGAATAAGGTGATAGTGAAGAACATGTACCCATTACCTCGCATTGATGATCTATTTGACCAGTTACAGGGTGCTAGGGTGTTCTCCAAGATTGATCTGCGTTTGGGTTATCATCAGTTGAAGATTCGGGAGCCGCATATCTTGAAGACTGCCTTTAGGACCAGATATGGCCACTATGAGTTCCTTGTTATGTCATTTGAGATGACCATTGCCCCAGCAGCCTTTATGCACCTGATGCACAATGTATTTTGGCCTTATCTTGACACTTTCATCATCATGTTCATTGATGACATTTTGGTATATTCTCGGTCCCAGGAGTACCATGAGCAACATTTGAGGACCGTGCTTCAAACTTTGAGAGAGAAGAAATTGTATGCCAAATTTTCTAAGTATGAACTTCGGCTTGATTCTGTGGAATTCCTAGGCCATGTGGTGTCCTCTGATGGGATCAAAGTAGATCCGAAGAAGGTGGAGGTGGTGCAGAGTTGGCCTAGACCATCTTCAGCTACTGAGATCCGCAGTTTCCTCGGTTTGGCTGGGAATTATCACCGTATTGTGGAGGGATTTTCATCCATTTCAGGGCCCATGACCAGACTGACCCAGAAGGGTGACCCTTTTATATGGACTGAGGAGTGTGAGGAGAGCTTTCAGAAGCTCAAGAAAGCCTTGACTACAGCCACTGTGTTGGTCTTGCCTACAAGTTCGGGGTCCTATATAGTTTATTGTGATGCTTCGAGGATTGGCTTGGGAGCGGTGTTGATGTAGGACGGTAGGGTGATTGCTTACACGTCCAGACAATTGAAGGTTCATGAGAAAAACTACCCAGTTCACGATCTCGA
The DNA here is from genome assembly GCA_005239505.1 of Nicotiana paniculata. NCBI lineage: Eukaryota > Viridiplantae > Streptophyta > Magnoliopsida > Solanales > Solanaceae > Nicotiana > Nicotiana paniculata. The sequence continues at coordinate 27,865 of ML323027.1, read as the reverse complement.
GTTGGCAGCGATTGTTCAAGCCCTGAAATATGGCGTCACTATTTATATGGTGTTCCCTGTGAGATATTCACGAATCACCGAAGCTTGCATCACATATTCAGGAAGAAGCATCTCAATTTGCGCCAGCGTAAGTGGTTGGAGTTACTCAAGGATTATGACATCACTATACTATACCACCCGGGAAAGGCCAATGTGGTGGTCGACACCTTGAGTCGCCGGGCGGAGAGTTTGTGGAGTCTGGCATATCTTCATACAGATGAGAGGCCTCTATCCATAGATGTTCAGTCCTTAGCCAGTCAGTTTGTGAGATTGAATCTTTCAGAGCCTTGACGGGTGTTAGCTTGTGTGGTTGCTCGAGCTTCTCTTTATGACCGCATCAGAGAGCGCCAGTATGATGATCCCCACCTTCTGGTCCTTCAGGACAGGGTCTGGCAGGGTGATGCTAGGGACATGACTATAGGTGATGATGGTGTGATGAGGATGCAGGGTCGTATCTGTGTGCCAAATATGGATGGACTTCGGGATTTAATTCTTGAGGAGGCCCATAGTTCACGGTATTCCATCCACCCGGGTACCGCGAGGTGTACCAGGATCTGAGGCAACACTATTGGTGGCGAAGGATGAAGAAGGATATAGTGGAGTTTGTAGCCAAGTGTCTCAACTGTCAGCAATTCAAATGTGAGCATCAGATACCGGGAGGGTTACTATAGAAGATTGAGCTTCCAGAGTGGAAGTGGGAGCGGATCACCATGGACTTTATGGTTGGGCTTCCTCGAACTTTGATAAAGTATGATGCTATTTGGGTGATTGTAGATCAGTTGAGCAAATCAGCCCATTTTATTCTGGTGTTGACTACATATTCCTCCGAGAGATTGGCTGAGAGTTACATCAGGGAGATTTTTCGCCTCCACGATATTCCAGTATCTATCATTTCAGAAAGAGGTACACAATTCACTTCACAGTTTTGGAGAGCCCTTCAACAGGAGTTAGGCACCAAAGTGGAGTTGAGTGCAACCTTTCACCCTCAGACGGACGGGCAGTCCGAGCGCACGATTCAGATTCTCGAGGACATGCTCTGTGCCTGTGTTATGGATTTTGGAGGTCATGGGATCGATACTTGCCTCTTGCCGAGTTTTCTTGTAATAACAACTACCAGTCCAGCATTCAGATGGCGCTATATGAGGCCTTGTATGGTAGACGGTGCAGGTCTCCAGTGGGATGGTTTGAGCCGGGCGAGGCCCGATTATTAGTTACGAATTTGGTTCAGGATGCCCTGGACAAGGTGAAAGTGATTCAGGAAAGACTACGCACAACTCAGTCCAGGCAGAAAGCTTTGCGGACCGGAAGGTTCGTGACTTGGCATTTATAGCTGGTGATCGGTTTTACTTCGGGTATCGCCTATGAAAGGCGTCATGAGGTTCGGGAAGAAAGGTAAGCTGCGTCCGAGGTTCATTGACCCTTTTGAGGTATTACGGCGGGTTGGGGAGGTTGCTTATGAGTTAGCCCTGCCTCCCAACCTAGCAGGAGTTCATCCGGTATTCCACGTTTCTATGCTCCGTAGGTATCACGGTGATCCGACTCATGTTTTGTATTTCAGCTCGGTCCAGTTGGACAAGGATCTATCATATGTTGAGGAGCCTGTAGCTATATTGGACAGGTAGTTCAGAAAGCTCAGGTAGAAGAATATTTCCTCAGTCAAGGTTCAGTGGAGGGTCATCCGGTCGAGGAGGCAACTTAGGAGGCCGAGCAGGATATGCGGAGTTAGTACCCTCATCTTTTCACAGCTTCAGGTATGTTTCTATACTCGTTCGAGGACGAACGATTTTCTTAAGAGGGGGAGAATGTAACGACCCGGTCGGTCGTTTTGAGAGTTAGCGCCCCGATCCCTTGATACCTGCTTCTACCATGTCTATTTATGCTATTAGAACTTGTTGGAGCATTGAGTGGTGAAATTCGAAGTGTTTTTGGACACATAGTCCATAAATGTGGAATTTAGCTTTAGAAATTGGGCCGTAGTTAGAACTGTGTGAAGACGGATCCAGAATGGAGTTCTGTCAACTCCTTTAACTCTGTTGGGTGATTTCGAGGTTAGGAGCATGTTCAAAATGTGTTTTCAAGATTTGTTGTAGATTTAGGCAAGTTAGAATTCCAGCGATTTTGGCCGATAGGTGAAATTTTGATATCTGGCTCGAAATGGAATTCCGAAAGTGACAGCAGGTCCGTAATCCCATTTAGGACCTGTGTGCAAAATTTGAGGTCATTCAGATAAGTTTTGACGTGATTCGGCATCGAATGTGGATTTTAGAAATTTCATATGTTCTTAGGCTTGAATCTATGCATAATTCATGATTTTGATGTTATGAGATCTATTTTTAAGGCTTGACCAAGTTTGAATGAGGTATAAGGGTTGGTTGGTAGTGATGGTTGAGGTTTCGGGGGCCTCGGGTGTGTTTCGGGTGCCCAAATGGGCATATTTTGGCCTAAGTCTTTTGCTGATTTTTCTGGTTTTACAGCAGCAGATGTTTGTTCATTGCGATCGCGTGAGTAAGTCCGTGATCGCGTAGTGTAAAGTTGCGGCTGTCCCAAATTTTGCTTCACGATCGCACAAGTCCAACCGCGATCGCATGCATGGGATCGCGATCGCATAGGGGACTTCAGGCCTGGGGAAGATTTGATATTTTCTCTACGCGGTCGCGTGAATCCAACCGCGAGCGTGTAGATTTGAGTATAGAAGGTTCGCGATCGCAAACTCAGTGTTGCGTTCGCATTGAAGAAAGTTAGGCACGTGGGGGATGACCCATCACGATCGCAACTATATGTCCGCGATCGCATAGAGGAAACACCTGGGCAGATTCATTAAAACCCCAATTCGAAAGGTTAAGCCTATTTTTCATATTTTCAAATTGGAGAGCTCGGGAGGGGCGATTTTTGAAGACTTTTGCACTTGGGCAACTTGGGTAAGTGATTTCTACCCAACTTTGATCAATTTCCATGATTCCTAACTTAAATCTAGTCCTTAAAATTCGAATTTTGGTGGAAAATTTGATAAACTTCATAGACCGGATTATTGAGTTTTGATCGGGTGTTTGACCTCCGATTTGTGAGATTCTTATATGATTAGACTCGTGAGTGAATGAGTGTCCGTAAAATATAATATTTACCCGATTCCGAGACGTGGGCCTGGGGGACTTTTTGGTAGAATTTCCTAATTTTGCATATTAGCTTCGAGTTAATTAGCTATTTTGATTCCTTAAAGTGTTATTTACATTATGTAATCAAGTTTATTATATTTGGGCCACCCAGAGTTGGATACTCGTGGCAAGAGCGTGATTTTGGGTTAAGTGGCGCAGTCAAGGTAAGTGGCTTGCTTAACTCTGTGTTGGGGATTTTCCCTTAGATGTGTGACGTGTACGCGAGGTGACGAGTGTGTACACGGGCTATTGTTTCTAAACCTCCACTTTTTCTCCTTCATGACATAAATCATTTATCATTATTTCTCTATTCCGGTACTAACTATGTAGTGTAGCTTAGGATTGAGCATGTCTATCTGTCTTACTTGTGTTGCTCTTATTTGTTAATACTTGTACCATGTTTAGGTTGTTTTATCCGTAGTTGCCTATGATTTTCTTCTGTATTGTTCATATACACTGTATTCTGTGTTCACTGCATTGCATATTTAAATTGGGACTACGGACTAGATTCCGAGAGCTTTCCCCCTGTACTGCATTGCATATTTAAATTGGGACTACAAACGAGATTCCGGGAGCTTTCCCCCTGTAATACATAGCATATTTAAATTGGGACTACGGACTAGATCCAGGGAGCTTTCCCCATGTACTGCATTACATAATTGTTATGGGAACATATGATGTGCTGAGCCGAGGACTCTCTTTTATTATTCTTTGTCGTTTACCGTTTTTACGGTTCCGCTTTAGCTTATTATCTATATCTGTTTAGATCTTAACTGTTTTTACTATAAACATCCAGTAGAGCCTTAACCTGACCTCATTACTACCTGACTGGGGTTAGGCTTGGCACTTACTGGGTACCAATTGTGGAGTACTCATGCCCTTTCCTGCGTATGTTTTCCATGTACAGATCCAGGTACCAGTACACAGCATTTTGGCTAGGAGTACTTTAGCAGCTGCCAGGAGACCGCGAGGTAATTCTGCCGCGTCCGCAGAATCCCGCGAGTCCCCTTCTACTATAGTATAGGCTTAGGAGACTTATATACATTTTTCTTATTTCGTTGTATAGAGCTACTGTTTAACCAAAGCTATTTTTTAGGATGAACACGGGTTTCTTATAATCCATGAAATAATAATAAATAAAAAGGAGTAAGTAAATAGACAATGATATGATGCACAGAAAAGTAAAATGTATTGTATCCGTAGTTCAGATGATCTTACAAGTTATATTTGTTCCCTTATATAGGGAATTTCTTAATACAATGTCTACCTCTTACAATGATCGCTCATTAATGACTAATTATTACATTAATGGCACGTTACAGAGAATAACCGTAATTTTTGCGTGAAGGTTGTGTGACGTGTGAGTCATTAATTGAGGATCTCTGAATCTGCCTGTAGGTTTGTCCGGATTCATTCTGTCCGTGTCTCTTCCTTGTCTCAATCAGGTTGAGTTTCTCGTAGCTGATTACTCCGTAGGTTTATTGAGCCGTGTCTCTTTGCTTCGCACCTCTTTATAGAATCATGTCCAACTGTCATGTTTTCCTTGGTCCACGTAGCCGGCTGAGTCATCAAGAATTATCATACATGTGACTCTTTTTTACCAATACAGATAGTACCCCCACTTACCATTTATTTATCGATTAATATTTGGTAAGTGGATACGCATCCGTTTCACCTCAAAACATCGTATCCTTCTCTGAACATAGGCCGGAGAGGTGGTAGACTAAGGAGTTTAGGATCTACTCCTTTAAGAGGTTCTTCTTCTTCCCAGATTACTTCCCCTCCTTCTGCTAGGTTTTTAGTTTCTCCAAGACCTAGGTCTTCCAGATCTTCGTCTAGGGGTAGATATCATCATGTTATGCGAACCACGAGTGGATGAAATCATTCCTGTTGAGTTTACCTTCACTATGGATATTCAGGTCCTTGTTGATCAGTCGTTATCCCTTGATATTGCTGATAGGTACCCTACCTTTATTACTGAAGGTTTAGTTCCCCTTGTTCGCAGGGAATTCTTGAAAGTATGATTTTCCTATCATCGTTCCAAATGAGAACCAAATAATAACGTATTACAAGACGGGGTATTCTCACGTTTATACCTACCGTTTTACTTTAGGGTTTAAACCTCCTATTGATCCAGTCATCATCGAATTCTGTCGTTTCTTCAAAATTTTCTTAGGACAAGTTGGTCCTCTTGTGTGGCGGGTTGTTGCGTGTCTCAGATGTTTAGCTACTTTAGCCTCAGTTCCTTTTACCTTTAATCATCTCATTCATATTTATTCTCCTGCCTTATTTCATAAAGGGGTTTTTACTCTGGATGCCAGGAGTAAAAGAGTGTTGGTAACCCCTGAAGACGATAAGGATAGATGTTGGTACCTTCGGTACGTTGCTGCCCCACTGCTAGTTTAGTAGGTGAAGAAAATCTTCCCTTTCCCGAGAAGTGGAATCGTACACGTCAGTACATTTTAGCTCACATTTGTTATTCTTCCTTTTTGCTTTAAGTGTTTTATTAACACCGTAGCTATTTTTTTCTTCTTTCAGCAATCATGGGTACTATTGAGAATGTCTCCGGTATCCGTGGTTGGGTAGAAAATTTGTTGTCGATTGCTCCGTTGCAAGAAATGTCTTGGAATTACTTCTCCGGGAAGTACAGTTGGAAAGTGAAAACTCACGGTAAGTTAAGCTTTTGTTTTCGTTTCTTTCCTTGCTCGAATATCTTTCTCATTTTAACCGTTTATTTTTTATAGGGTTTCCTATCCGTGGAGTGTCTGCTGTGTCTATTTCCAAAATGTCCCTGGATCAAGCCCGGGAAATTATTGTTGGTTCTTCTTCTTCGAAGAGGAAGGTTGGTGGTTCTAGGACCTTAGAAGAAGAAGAAAAGGAGGAGGACACCTATGTGCACAGGTCACGTAGAAGGAGGGTGATTTTAGACGATGAGTCTACACCTGTGGAAGTGTCTTCCGTGCCTGATGTTAGACTTTCTTCCTCTGAGGATGCTTCTCTCTCTCTCCTGTGCATGACTATGTGGATCATCTGTTCCGTGAAGGCTTCGGCCCTGATGTTAATGAAGCTCCCTTGGCTATTCTTCCTCCTTCTTTTAGAGAAGTTCCTTCATCTGCTCCTATTACCTTCTCCTCTCCCTTGGCTATTACTGCTCCCGTTACTACTTTGCCCGTGGCTTTCTCAACTCCCCAGACTTCTGTGCCCGTGGCTTCTACATCTCTGCCTACTTCCGTGCCTTCTGTCAGAGAAGTAGGGTCTTCCAGCAGGGAGATGCGGCAAGTTCTAATATAGGTTCCAGCTGGTGGGAGTATTTTTAAGAAATCTGGCCAGCTTGAGGTGTGGCTGAAGCCCTTGATAGGCCCAACAGAAAGGATAAAACTGGATAGCCATAGTTCTCTTACCTGGGCTAATGAGGTCGTGCATACATCTTTGAAGGTAAAGTATGTTCTTTTGCATTTCATGCCCGTACATGTAATTGTCGTATTTAACTGATTTCCTTTTTGTATATCAATCTAATAGGCATGGAGCTCACGAAGAGGGTTTCTAACACGGAGCAAGAAATAAAAGAGTGGCGCACTGAAGTTGATAACTGGAAGGGGAAATATGAATGCTTAAGGCTCGACATGGAGGCCTTAGAGGAAGAGAAATGTACCTTGGAGCGGCAGATGAGAGTCATGGCAGCGGATTTGGCAGTGGAGAAGGCTTCTTCTAACCAGGCGGACAAAGACAAGAGCATTCTTGAGTCTTTATTTGCTGAGCAGTTGTCCCGTGCCTCAGAAGAAGCTAGGAGTTTAAAAGCCTTGCTGGAGCAGAAAGAAGAGTATTCAGGCGAGCTTGTGCAGTCTCTGACCCAAACCCAAGAGGATCTTCACAATGCCATGGACAAAATTCAATTCTTGGAGAGGTCTGTTTCTCCTTTAAGGGCCGCCAAAGATGTTTTTGAGGCTGAGAGGGATGGGCTGAGATTATGAAATGGGAGAATGATTACCAAGCTCTTGAGGAGGCGTCAGTTGTCGATGTCAGTTGGGCGTATATGAATTATCGCCTTGACACATTGACGGAAATGAGTCAAGATGGTTTCGACCTTAACGCTGAAATAGCTAAAATCAAAGAAGCCATGGAGAAGGCTCAACAAGGTCAGAATCTCTCTTCACCCGAAGGTGAGGCTCCTGCTGCTCAAGTCCCTTCGTCTCCAGCTGCTCCTGCTTCCTCTACCGGAGAAGAAGTTGATCCCCCTTCTAAAGACAATTAAGATGTTGGTTCCCCTTTTTTTATTTGATCGGTGGTTACCTCCAGCTCCATCGGGGGTAAGTTTGGATCTTTTAAAGTACTCAACTAACAACTTAGGGGCACCTTAATGTAAATACAATATATACTGCTAAGTATAAATTTAATACTTAGTTTCTACTTAGCTGTTTTATCATATCAATGTAAAATATGACTTTTGTTATTGAGTCTTTGTTCTACTCTTTAAGCTTTTGCATGCTTTATTTTTTGAGGTTTTAGTTTTACCTCTGAGTTTTGCATATAGAATGCTTTAGATTACTCGCACCTTTTTATAATATGCACGGTATCATATAAAATGTGTGCCTTTTTGTAGTAGGCAAAATTTATGAAAGAGGGCCCTTTTTGATTGACACTTAATGAAGAAGACGTCTAACCTTCATAATGGTGTAATAATGCAATAGAGTGATAGGAATTTTTCACATGTTTAAGAATGTTTCTGAGGAAAGTTTTTTGTTTGAACTTCCACAACATTTTACATGTGTTCGATTATCGTCTAAAACTCATGTTGCGACTGTTTTCTTTTAACAGATTTGATGTACACTTGTATTTCGTAACTATTTTCCGTATGTAACCGTTTTTTTGAGTTAATACAAGAGAACAACTGTTTTTCGTTCGTAACAGTTTTTATAAAGGTTGGGGGTTTTACCCGTAACTGTTTTTGTTGACAACAATTTTCAATAATCACGAGGAAATGCTTTTTCATCCGTAACTATTTTATTTGATAACAATTTTTCATGTGAGTACAAAGATTTCGTAACTGTTTTTAGTTACAACAGTTTTTGAATGAGTACAATGATGATGATATTTTATCCATAACTGTTTTTGGTTACAACAGTTTTCTTTTGGATAAGTACAAAGATGTGCATTTCGTCCTCGTAGCTAATATTTTGCCTTTCAACCTGAACATATTCGAAGGTTTTTTGTATCAGGCTTTGTATTTGAGTCTTCAGCTTTGTATTTGAGTCTTCGGCTCTTTCGATTATACTCTTATCACTTGACTTGTTGGGTAGAGTGATCTTTAGGCTCGAGTTTTGACTTTTTGATAGTCTTCTTTGCTTCGTCTTAGCCTTCCATACTGTATAGTCCCTCAAGTGTTTGATATTTGAAGAATGAAATCTTGAGCACTTGACTATTCCTTCCTTGTGGTCCTTTTCCTGAAAACGAAAAACATGCGGGACTCGAAGGTATATAGTTTTTAGATGATGACTGCTTAACCCTTTAAAACGTCCATTAGAAAGTGTAACCCTAGACCGGGAATTCAGTTACATCCTCGCGTCTTTGCAGGTCTAATATCATCATCTGGTGATGGGTTAGCTTTATGCCTGACCGGGGGTACTTCTTTTCCTTAGAAGTAGTACTTCTTCAAGTGGATGGAATTCCAACTTGTTGGTAGGATTCTGCCGTCCATAGTTTCCAGCTCGTAGGCGCCCTTCCCAGCTATGCCTCGGACTTTGTAGGGTCCTTCCCAGTTAGGACTTATCTTTCCTGCCCCTGCTTCTTTCGTTGATTGAAAGACTTTTTTGAGAACGAAGTCCCCAATCTTGAAGTACCTGAGATGAGCTTTACGGTTGTAATAACTCTCTATGATTTTTTTTTGAGCTTCCATACGTATTAGTGTTGCTTCTCTCCGTGGTTCGAGCAGGTCCAGATTGGTCCTCAGTTCGTCGCCGTTTGCTTCCTCCGTGGTTGTTGTAAACCTTATGCTTGGTTCGCCAATCTCCACAGGTATCAAGGCTTCTGAGCCATAGACAAGTGCGAACAGAGTTTCTCCCGTGGTTGTTTTTGAAGTTATTCTGTATGCCCATAGTACCGATGGTAACTCATCAGGCCAATTTCCTTTGTCTTTATCTAGCTGCTTCTTTAGATTATTGATGATGACTATATTCGTTGACTCAGCTTGACCATTAGCCACGGGGTGGTATGGCGTTGAAGTGATCCGTTTGATTTGCCAGCTTTGGAAGAATTCTGTGATTTGCGAGCCTATGAATTGTGGTCCATTATCACACACGATCTCCTTTGGTATCCCAAAGCGGCATATTATGTTTCGCCATAAGAAGCTTTTAACTTTCTTTTCTCGCACCTTTTTGAATGCTTCTGCCTCTAGCCATTTTGTAAAATAGTCGGTTAGCACGAGTAAAAACCGTACCTGTCTTTTAGTTGTGGGAAGAGGTACCACTATGTCCATACCCCATTTCATGAAGGGCCATAGGTATATTATCGGATGCAATAATTCCGCTGGTCGATGCATGTTATTGGCAAACCTTTGGCATCTGACGCATTTGGATCGGCCTCTTCTTCCATCTTAGGCTAATAATACCCAGCTCTGATTAGGGTTTTTACCAAGGATCTCGCCCCTGAGTGATTTCCACAGTGTCATTCGTGGACTTCTTTCATCACGAACTCCGTTTGGTTAGGTCCGACGCATTTTGCTAGGGGTCCTCCGAACATCTTGCGATACAATGAGTTGAGAATGAGGCAGTACCGTGCAGCTTTGCGGCGAAGTGCTTGAGTTGTTTTCTTGTCTTCAGGTACGGTGCCATTCTGCAAAAAAATTAAGATTTTGTTTCTCCAATCCCAGGTTAAATTATTGAATGCTACCTCATTTCTGTCCTGGTTGATCGTTGAATGGAATAGATGAACGACAATTGCATTGTCTTTGTTTGTTACTTCTGTGACTGCTGCGAGGTTAGCTAATGCATCTGCTTCTGCATTTTCCTCTCTAGGTATTTGTATTACCTTCCATGTTTTGAATTGTCTCACGAGCTCTCTTGCTTTTTCCATATATTGTTGCATCCGAGTCTATCGAGCGATGTAAGTCCCCTGCATCTGATTTACTACTAGTTGGGAGTCGCTTTTGATTATGATTTGCTCGATTGAAATTTCTCGTGCGAGTTCTAGTCCTACAATGACAACTTCGTACTCTGCTTCATTGTTAGTTATAGGATAACATTTGATAGCCTGTCATGTTTTTTCACCCGTGGGTGATATTAAGACTATGCCTAAGACGACACCTTTTATATTGGAAGAACCATCGGTAAATAGGGTCCATAGACCCGGACTAGCACCGTTAAAGAGTTGTAACTCTTTTTCCACTTCAAGGACAATGATATTACTAAAGTCAGCGACAAAATCAGCTAAGATCTGAGACTTGATTGCAGCCCTAGGCTGATATATTATTTCATGCTCACTTAATTCTATGGCCCACTTAGCTAATCTTCCTGATAGTTCTTGTTTATGCAGTATGTTTCTTAATGGATAGGAGGTCACAACTGTGATTGGATGACTTTGAAAGTATGGCCTTAATTTTCTAGATGTCATGATTAGAGCTAAGGATAACTTCTCTAGATGTGGATATCTAGTTTCAGCATCTAGTAATGTCTTGCTTACATAATAAATAGGAGATTGTTTACCTTTATCCTCCCTTACCAATACTGCACTTACAACAATTTTCGAGAGGGCAAGGTAGACGTACATCCTCTCCCCCTCCTTTGGCTTTGACAGCAACGGAGGTTTTGATAGATAAGACTTTAGGTCATTGAGATCATGTTGACATTCTTCAGTCCATTCGAACCGATTTTTCTTTTTGAGAACTACAAAGAATTTAAAACTTTTCTCCGAAGATTTGGAAATAAATCTTCCTAAGGCTGCAATTCTTCCCGTTAGTCTTTGAACTTCTTTTTTGTTTATAAGTACATCAGGTATTTCTTCTGTAGCTTTAATTTGAGTAGGATTTACCTCTATTCCCCTGTTTGATACAAGGAAACCCAAGAATTTACCTGATTCTACGCCAAAAGTGCATTTTTCTGGATTTAGCTTCATATTATACCTCTCGTATCGAACCAATTTTCAAGATTTGTTGTACCTCTTCGTCAATCATTTGGTTCTTGAATGGTCCTTGCTTTCTTTTCTTCTGCTTAACAGGTACGAAGGATGGATCTTCATTTTGTTTATGAGTCATCACTTCTGGTAGGATACCTGTCATATCTGAGTGGGACCATACAAAGCAATCTGCGTTAGCTTTTGAATAATCAATTAACTTACCTCTTCGACCGGGGCTCAGGCTTGTGCCTATATACACTTTCTGTTCAAGTTTTTGTTCAAACAATGGAACAACTTCGAGCTCTTCCGTAGTTGTTTTGATGTGCTCCTCTTCCTCCGGTTCATGAATGACGTCCGGTCTGGAATCTACATCCGTGTGGTGTATTTCATCTTCCGTGGTGAATTGATTCACCTTTTAGTAAGTATCTGTTTGAACATTTACTTCTTTTGTACTTGTTTGGTCAATGGGTTTTTCCGTACCTATTTGGCCGGTAACATCTGTTTGGGAGATTCCTATATCTTCTCATTCTTCCATCTCTACTTTTTTGTTATAATGCACCACATAATTTATATTTCTAGAGATTTGTTGATTTCCTCTAATCTGTCTGATTCCCCATTCTGAAGGGAATTTTATTACCTGATGCAAGGTAGATGGTACTTCTTTCATGTCATGGATCCAGGGCCTTCCCATGATTACGTTATAAGTCATGTCAGTATCAATGACTTGGAATTTGGTGTTTTTAATTACTCACTCGGCATAAGTGCTAAGTTCGATTTCTCCTTTGGTTATCACTGTAGAGTTGTCAAACCCTGATATGGCTCGTGCCTTTGGGATCACCTGATTTCCCAAGAGCATTTCTTCCACAACTCTTAGCAAGATAATGTTGGCTGAACTACCTAGATCAATCAACATTCTTTTAACGTTAGTGTCATAAATGAGTAAGGATATTACCAGAGCATCATTGTGGGGGAGCATTAGTCCGCCGAAATCTGCATCATCAAAAGTTATATCATCTACGTCCAGATTTTCTCGAACCCGCTTTTCGTGTGTAAATGTGACCTTCGAGGCTAATTTGCAAACTATTTCGTTTACTTCCTCTCCTCCATGTATCACGTTGACGGTTCTTTTTGGAGATGGAAGCTTCGGGGCTCCTGCCTGTTCTTCATGTATGCCTGTTTACCTTTATCACTAAACAATTCTGTTAAATAGCCCTATTTCAATAATTGTTCTATTTCACCTTGTAAAACCTGCAATCTGCAGTCTTATGTCCATGATCATTATGGAATTCAAACCAGAAATCTAGATTCCTTTTAGTTGGGTTTGACCGCATTTCTTTGGGCCATCGAACCTTGTCCCCCATATTTCTTAATATTGCAACAAGTTCAGGGGTACTTATATTAAATGTGTGATCCCCAATTCATGCATTACCTCTAGGTCGTGCATCTCGATCCTTTCTGGATCTAGATGAGGATGAGCCCGCATCTCTGCTTGGTGGTCTATAATCTGACCTGGTGTTTTCGAACCTGGGACGAGTTTCACGTCCCGATGGTCCCAAGTAAGGATCGTACATGTTTTTACCTGATCTCTTGTCTGATTCGGAACGTATGGATCTGGTATGATCTTCATCTTTCGAACGAGCAATGGTATCTTCTTCTATTCGAAGTTTAGTACTGTACCTGTTATAAACATCGTTCCACGTTGTAGCTGGGAATTCTCTCAACCTTTCTTTGAATCTCCTCGTGGCTTCTGAGCTTTTGTCATTTAGATTACTTGCAAATGCCATGGCTGCCCAACTATCATGCACCCTTGGTAGTTGCATTCTCTCTCGTTGGAACCTATCTACAAATTCACGGAGTAGTTCCGTGTCTCCTTGATTTATTTTAAATATGTCCTCCATTCTTTTCTCTACTCTTTGCGCACCGGAGTGTGCTTTTATGAAAAATTTTGCAAGCTCGGCAAAAGAATCGATAGAATTTTCAGGGAGAAGAGAATACCAGGTTAGGGCTCCTTTGGTAAGTGTTTCTCCGAATTTTTTGACAAGGACTGATTCAATCTCTTGTTTTGTTAAGACTTTGCCCTTTACTCCGGTGGTAAAAGCAGTCACGTGGCTCATTTGTTCCGTCATACTTAGGAATGTCAGGCATTTTAAACTTCTTGGGTATATGCAAGGGTGTTGCGCTTGGTTTCCAAGGTTGTTGAGAATATCTATCAACATCAATGCCTTTGATAACAGGTGGTACTTCAGGAATTTGCTCGATTCGATCGTTTTGTTCCTTCACCTATTTCTGCAAGGTTAGTAGTAAATTTTGTAATTCAGAGTTATTAGTCATAACTGGTCTCGCTTCAAGAGATTCGTTAGGAATGTCATCCCTTGCTGAGTTTACCAACCCAGACTGAGGATATTCCATGGTGATAGTGTTATTGGGAGGTGGTGTCAGTGATGCAGGTGATGCCGTTGGTAATCCCCTTGCAAATTCTTGCAAAGCTTGGCCTACATACTTTACAATCATTTGCTTTACCCGATCTTGTTCTATCGTTTGATCATTATTATCGTTGTTGTTATTGGATCTTTCTGGGGATTGTTCCCTTGAACCACGTGGGGTTCCTGAAGGTGATGGAACTGGGGTTCCATTTCTCTACTGGTTGTTGTCGTTGGAGTTCGATATAGTTCAGAGGATATCGCTTGAAAAGCAAACAAAGATTATCAGATTTCCCGGTAACGGAACCAATTTGTTTAACCAAAGAATTAGATCCTTTGACCAAAGCTATTTTTTAGGATGAACACGGGTTTCTGATAATCCAGGAAGTAATAAATAAAAAGGAGTAAGTAAATAGACAATAATATGATGCACAGAAAAGTAAAATATATTGTATTCATAGTTTAGATGATCTTACAAGTTATATTTTATTCCCTTATATAGGGAATTTCTTAATACAACGTCTACCTCTTACACTGATCGCTCATTAATGACTAATTATTACATTAATGGGACGTTACAAAGAATAACCGTAATTGTTGCGTGAAGGTTTTGTAACGTGTGAGTCATTAATTGAGGATCTCTGGATCTGCTTGTAGATTTGTCCAGATTCATTCTGACTGTGTCTCTTCCTTGTCTCAATCAGGTTGAGTTTCTTGTAGTTGATTACTCCTTAGGTTTATTGAGCCGTGTCTCTTTGCTTCGCAACTCTTTATAGAATCATGTCCAGCTGTCATGTTTTCCTTGGTCCGCATAGCTGGCTGAGTCATTAAGAATTATCATACGTGTGAAACTTTTTTTTACCACTACAGCTACATACAGAGCTTTTGATCTTGTGACATTCCGGGTTTTGGAGAGTGAAAGTTGTAAATGCCGAGCGGCTGAGTTATATATTTTCTATTCCCTTCTATTTCTATTGTTATATTGCTTTATTTTCCGTATGTTTTAGGCTTACCTAGTCGTAGAGACTAGATGTCGTCACGAGACCGTTCGGAGGGTAATTCGGGTCGTGACAAATTCACAATAGTAAAATACTGAGTCTTAATAAAGTATACACGTAGTACATGAGTTTGAAAACTAGTTTCCGTAAAAATCCTTTGAACTAGTATATTTTAAATTGTTTCTCAGTAAAACTCCCAAAATATCATTATAAAAGAATGAAGTGAATCATAATCAAAACTCAGCAAAATATCATAATAAACCGCCCTCGGGCCAAATCATCACTCAATATTCAGTCACTCAGCACCTCACCATCCCTCAGTAACAGTCACTCGGCACCTCACAGTCACTCATGCCTCCCAATCACTTGGCACTCAACACTCGACACTCACACTCAGTAGGTACCTGTACTCACTGGGGGTGTGTACAGACTCTGGAGGGGCTCCTATAGCCCAAGCTCTATAAACAAGCCAAATCATGGCATCAATCACTCTGTCACTCGGGCTCTCTCATATCATCAATATCCTCACAGTAGTGGCCCTCGGCCTCACTCAGTCAGACACTCTCAACATGCTACTCAGGCCATAAATAACAGGTTTCTCGACCCAAATTAGTATTTCATATCAGAAAATAATCACATCAATAAATCTGAGTGTCAACAATTTAACAAGGAAATACTGAGTGTAAAATCATAATTTATACGTGAGGTTCCGTTACTGTTTGCTGTATTTCCTTCCGCATTGTAGTTGTTCTGTTATTTACTATATTGTGTAGTCATTAGATATATGTCATATTCTGTCATTTCCATATTTATTTTGTGTAACTTAATAGACAAGTGGTGTCTTGACTAGTCCTCATCACTACTTCACCGAGGTTAGTCTTGATACTTACTGGGCACCGCTGTGGTGTGCTCATACTACACTTCTGCACATTTTTTTGTGAAGATTGGGGTATTGATTGTTAGTAGCTATGTGGATAATTGCAGGGGAGACTCAAGGTAAACCTGTTGCTACGTTCGCAGGCTTCGGAGTCACCATCCTCTTTTATTCAACTGTTCTTACTTAATTCTAAACAGTTGTATTTATAAGTGGTAGAAAATTCTGTAGAGCTTATTACTTGTATTACCGGTTTTGGGACTTTGTAAATTCTGTCAAGATTTCTATATCAAGACTGTTAGATTTCCTTATTATTGTTGTTGCTCGGTAAATATTAGGCTTACCTAGTCCCTAAAACTAGGTGCCATCACAATACCCAACAGAGGGAAATTTGGGTCGTGACACTTTATTTTATTTATGATACGACTTCTATTATACTAATTTATTAACTCTCTACTAAATTCAAAAATATCCTATCTTTTAATTTTTAAAATAACATTATATTTTTAAAAAAAAATCTCATTTCGAATAATTTGTTTACATTAAAAAAACATTTCACATCATACCAATTTTTTTAAAATATACTTTTTGTTACATATGAAAAAGCCTATAGAAACAAATATCCCTCTTGTTGAATTCGAGAAAAAAATATTTGACATAATCTAATGATTCAAAACTACTATTCTTCAACGAAAAAAATATTATACCCTTGCAATATTAGCTTGATTGCAACTAAATGAAGATGTTTCATCTTATACCCTTCAATTCCTAGAAGATTCTAATTGAAATTACTGATAACAATTATACCGCCAAAGTTTTGTTATTTGTTTGTTTCCATTTATACAAATTGACTCTTCAAACAAGCATTCTTCAAAAAGAGGAAAAAAACCAATTTTTTTTTAATATTGACAGATTTTTATGATGTTTGTTTCTCCAGCAAATAGGCTTACTTCATTATATATGTAAGTGAGCTTTTATTCAATTTTTAAACTCCTTATGTTATCTGGATAAGCATAGAGTGTGCGATATATATTATATTTATTTTTAAAAAAAATGCTTTATTCAAATCCAGCTATAGGGTTTTAAAGAACTATAATTGTCGAGTTTTAAATGTAAAAGAGTTTTATAGTTATATGGAGTAGTTTTTTCTTATTTTTTGCCATAGGCGAAGTAGTATTTAAATAATTAAAAAAAATAAAAAAAATTAACATAATTGCATATGATCGTTAACCGAATTAAGTATGATAACATAATAATAAAAGATAAATTTCTCTTTCATTTAAATTTAAATTTAAATTTTTTTATCTATAAATTCAAAATTTTCAGTTAATTCAAATTCAGTATATATATATACTAACTTAAATATTAAATAAAGTTATCATATATTATTGGTATTTATTAGTTTTCCACTTGGCTTAATCATAATGCCAATTATATATGGTAATATATATATATATATATATATATATATATATATATATATATATATATATATATATATATATATATATATATATATATATATATATATATATATATTATAACCTACTATCACGACCCCGAGTCCAAAACCGGCCATGATGGCGCCTATCATGGAACTAGGCTAGCCAACAATCACGCATTTACATTTTCTTTTCAAAATTTCCAAATCTTTTTCAAAGTATTTATAAATCTCCAAATTTCTAAAAAAACAAACAAACAAGATAAACAGTCTAACAGCTATCCGCAAGACCTGGAGCCAACATGTCATGAGCATCTAAAAGTAGTACCAAAATTCCACTGTCATAATACATAAATCTCGAAACAAAGAATCCAAATACAAAACAAGAAAGGCAAACAGAGATGGTGTGAACGCTGAACAGCTACCTCGATGTTCCAACTTTGGCTCCACACGTAATAAGAAGACTAGCGCTCGGTACCAACACCTGAATCTGCACACAGAGGTGCAGAGAGTAATGTGAGTACGTCAACTCAGTAGTAATAAAAATAAATCAAGTCTGAACAGTAAGAAACACACTGGAGCAAATCATCGAATCACAATAAGTAAAATCTTTATTCCCAACAGTGTATACATTTAGTCAATACGCTTTAAGGACCAAATTTCAGTAAAAATCCTTTGAAAGTGTGATTTCCAATGATTTCAGAAAATGCCCAATAAGATTCAGTGTAAAAAAAAGACGAAGTGAATCATAAATAGTTACTCAGGCAAAACAGCATCATAAACCGCCCCTCGGGCAAATCATCACTCAGAATCACTCAATATCAGCCCCTCGGGCAACCTCACTATCACTCATGTCTCCCAATCACTTGTCACTCGGCACTCCCACTCAGTAGGTACCTGCGCTCACTGGGGGTGTACAGACTCCGTAGGGGCTCACATAGCCCAAGCGCTATAACAAGCCAAATCATGGCATCAATCACTCTGACACTCGGCCTCTCACATGTCACAACAATGTAACTTGTTGCGGCGTGCAACCCGATCCATAATATCCTCACAATATTGGCTCTTGGCTTCATTCAGTCAGAAACTCTCAAAATGCCACTCGGGCCATCAATAAACGGGGTACTCGACCCAAAACAACATTTTATATCACAAAATAATGTATACAAGTCTGAGTCTCGAAAATAGTTTAACATGCAATGACTGAGTGTAAATCATAATCACTACGGTGAGGAATATCAGAAAACAGCCCCCAAGGGGTCTAACAGGTCGGCACAAGGCCCCAAATATGGTTTACAGCCCAAATATATCAAAAGCATAAGAAATACGATTTATCATGTGATTTAAAAGCAGTTACGCAACTCAATAGTTGCCTCAGGAAGAACCAAATTCAAATTCCCCATAAGTGCACGCCACACACTCGTCATCCAGCGTGTACGTCACTCCAAAACAGTGAAAAGATGCTAAGTTCGGGGTTTCATACCCTCAGGACAAGATTTATAGTCATTACTTACCTCAAACCAGCCCGATAATCTACTCCGCAATACTCTTGCCCCTTGAATCGGCTCCCAAATGCTCCTAGTCTATCAAAATCAGATTAATAACATCAAAATTTTCTAGGGAGACGAAACTCAATCGAAAACAATCAAAATTAGGCACAATTTCCGAAATTGGCCAAACCCGACCCCCGAGCCCACACCTCGAAATTTGATAAACATCACAAAACTAGAATCCTCATTCCCTCACGAGTCTACCCATATCAACTTTACAAAAATCCGACCTCAATTGATCATTCAAATCATCAAAAGAAACTCTCAAATTTTCCTCCCATTTCCCCCCAATTTCCACTTTAAATTCCTCAAATTAAATGATAAAAATCAAGGCTAAATCATGAAATTAACCCAAATATGATTGAAGAACACTTACGTCAAGAACTCCACTGAAAATCTCCTCCAAACCCTCCTTCTCCCGAGCTCTCTAATGGTCTTTTGAGTTATGGCCTAATACCCTCATTTTTGAAACTTAAAATTTCTGCCCAACACTTTTCTTCATCGCGAACGCGGCCTCCTCCCCGCGTTCGCGAAGCACAAACTCCCTAGGCCTCAAAATTTAATCTCTGCGAATGCACAAACAGCATCGCGAACGCACCAACAGCATCACAAAGGCGATGCATTGCCAGGCTTGCCCTCCGCGAACGCGGTCACTCCTCGCGATCGCATAAGCCAAAACCCCTGGGGTCACCAGCAACCTAGTCTTCTTCGCGAACGCGTGCCCTTGAACGCGAACGCGATGCTTACTCCACCTAGACCTTTGAGTTTGCATCCAACCCTTCGCGAACGCGAAGAAAAAATCCTCAGCTTCCCCAAATGACCCTCCGCGAACGCGATGAACAATTTCTCTACAACTAAACACCAGCAAAAACAGCCAATTTCCAAACAAACAATTGATCCGTTAACCACCCGAAACTCACCCGAGGCCCCCGGGACCTCAACCAAACATACCAACACATCCTATAACCTCATTTAAACTTAGTTGAGCCTTCGAAGCACCAAAAACAACGCAAAAACACCAAAATCACATCAAATTCAAGCCTATGAACTTTGAAATTTCTAAATTTCACCAAGGATGCTGAAACCGTCCAAAACACATCCGATTGACCTGAAAAATTTGCACACATATCCAAAATGGCATTATGAACCTGCTCCAACTTTCAAAATTCCATTCCGACCCCGATAACCTATTTTCCACTGCCGACCGAAAATTGCCAAAAATTAACTTTCGCCAATTCAAGTCTATCTCTACACCGGTCGTCAAAACCACATTCTGATCACACTCCTAAGTCCAAATCAGCTAAATCTATATTCCGAGATCGTTTATGTCACGACCCATTTCCAGAGTCGTGATGGCGCCTGTCGTGGAACCAGGCAAGCCACCCATTTTATCTAACTACATACAGATTCCCATAAAATGCCCCTTCTTAACAAATTCTGAAAAATCAATGATAATAATAATAAATCCAGTATTTTGGGAAAGCCAGTTTATAAAATTCGAAAGACCAAATCCTACAATTCCCGTATCTAGTGTTACACAGTCATTGTAGACATGTAATTTTTGACCCTCCCCGTGATGTTACACAGTATAACGTTTAAATATTTAGTTTAGGTCTAATATCATTATTTTAACTAGTTTTGACCTTTTTACTTTATTTTATCGCAAAAAACTAAAATTATAAAAAATAGTTTCATTTTGTAGTGATACTATTTTGCTAGGATTTTTATTTTTATATAATCTTTGAAAAATACCAACAACAAAAAATAGTTTCAACTATAATTCTTAGTTTTATTTTTAATATAATAATTTATTAAAATAAATTAAGATTTATTTTATATTTTTCTTATAAGTATTTTAGAAGAAATTTCTTAGCCCAATTTTGTAGATTTAGAGCCCAACTCAGACCTAAGCCCATAAGTCTCAAGCCCATTCCCCTTAGTCCAATACCTATTAACCTAACCCTAAAACATATACCCCTATAAAAGGCCCTTTAATCTTCATCACGCAGAAAAAAGAAGAGATTACACATCAAGAAGACCCCTGCTGCGCCGTTTTTTTCATCTTCTCCCTCAATCATCTCTCAAACCAGCAAACCACCATTAACACCACCCCTAAAATAGCCCTTAAACCACCCAAAAACACCATTAAATCACCTTCAAAACGCTGCAAAAAAAGCAGCAGCTCATACCCCAAAACAACACCCTTTTTTTGCACCAAAACGCAACTGCAAAAAAACAGCTCTAGAAACACCTTAAACCCATCTGAAAACAGCTCCAAAAAAAAGAAAAAATCAGCTCAAATCCAACCACAAACACAGCTCTTTTCAGCCCAAAAAAATGAGCTCAAACCCATCCCAAAAATGATCCGAACACAGCTTTCCTTTTCCAGCTCAAAGCTACAATGAAACAACCTCAAAAACCAAGTGCGTTGCAACGTGATATAGCCGTAAAACTGTTGTTCGAACTCCATTAAAACTCAGTCAAAATGCATCCCTAAACCAGCTCCAAATCAGTACAAAACACAGCACCATTAGCCCTTTGAAATATACCCATAAATGCGGCAAAAGTCCGACTTTGTCCTCCCGTTCAGTCGAGTCTGAAGTGGCCGCCAAGGTCGTAGCTCGTAGATCCGTTCGTGGTTTCGATAAGGTTTTCGATCCTGGGTCTAGTGTTGGTGTAGTAGCTGCTATTGGAACTTTGTAGAGTTTCCCTATGTATTGCAAATCTGAAATTGATTCATCCAAGGTCCGATCTCTATTTAGTTTTGAACTCATTTATTGATATATTGCTTGTGCTTAGTTGTTGGTTGAGTTTATTTTGAAAAATCATTGTATGAAGTAGCTATTGTATAGTAGTTGGAATTATCCATGTGTTTGTGTGTTCCTATTGGTTTTCACGTTCATTAATCCTATTAGTTGGTGGTTTAAGAATATTTGAGTAATTGATGAATTCTTGGCTAAATTGATTGTTAAGTAAATCTTGAGTTTTTTAGTTGGGATTTGAAAGGATTTGGGCCATAATTAAATGCAAATTGGTATTGGGATTAAGAAATCAGTCTTGGACCTATAATTTCATGGGATGTCCAGTTGGGTCAAATTTTGTAAGTAGATACAATAGTAAGAACTTTAAGTTGTAAATACTTTCTAGTGATTAAATTTATTCTTTTCCATAATAATCTTCCACAACTTTAGCCTCGCAATAATTACTAGTTTAGAGAATAGTTCTCATGAATATTCGTAGAAAATGGTTTAGGCAAAATTAATAATAAATCATCGTGACTATGGGTACGGTTCCCGTGGCATATTCATGATACGTAAATTCCAATTCGGGTGTGCATTTCATGTGACCTGGCCTTACAACCTCTAACAATAAATAAGATAAGCATATCATAAATCGTGGGTGCATTTCATGTGGCGCGGCTTGTAACAAGTACCAAAACAACAAGTGTATGATAATGTGACTTGTCCCAACAATAATTTCCATAAATACTAAAAGCGGTTTAAAGGATTAAAAATGCACAATAGGTTTAAAACACGTAATTAGTCAGATAATTAGACCAATTATTAATAGTTAAGCGACCGTGCTAGAACCACGGAACCAGGGAATGCCTAACACCTTCTCCCGGGTTAACAGAATTCCTTACCCAGAAATCTGTGTTCGCGGACTCAAAAATAGAGTCAATCTTTCCTCGATTCGGGATTCTAAATCGCTGACTTGGGACACCATAAATTATCCCAAGTGGCGACTCTGAAAATCAATAAATAAATCCCAAATTCGAATAATACCACTTTAATTGGAAAAACTCCCTATCACCCTTACCGGTGAAAAAGGAGGTGTAACAGCTCTGGCGACTCTGTTGGGGATAAGAACCCAGAATCTCTGGTTTAGGGTTCAGAAGTCGAGCTTAGAATAACTGTTATATTTGGCTTTATTATCTGATTTTACATGTTTGAACCTAATGTGCTAAATGCCGCTTTTTACCGCTTTGATNCCCCCCCCCCCCTCGGGCTCGAGTTGTCCGCTCGGGTAAGTCAGGTCTTGAACAATAAACCCCTGGATTTAAACTTAGAATAACATAGCCTCATGCCGGATCTCTAGTAGGAACGTTTATTTGCATCATTTGCATTTGACTTTGGGGACTCAACACAGGGGTTGGGTCCGTGTAGGACAGGTGTACCCAATTTAAAAGACTATCCTGATGCATCTTACGTGCTACTTGTGTATCTGTTTATTTTGACTTATATGTTGACTGCCTTCTAGAATGGGAAAGAAAATAATATTAAAAAAAGAGAAAAATCAAGAGTGAGAGGTAGGTATTTCAAAAATGTTGAAACTCTCCCGAAAAAAAAGAGAAAGAAAATAAGTGAGTGTCTTCAAAAGTTATATTTTCCCGATTCCGTCAAAACTGGCAGAACTACGTGGGTCTGATTCTCACCGGATGTGAGATACGTAGGCAAACCTCATCGGTTCCGGCCCCCAAATTTTAAAAAAAAAATCCCCAAAAACATTTTCTTCCTTTTTATTTTCTTCAATTTTTAAAAATCCAAAATATTTTCCTTTCGTTCCTTATTTAGAAAAGTCTTTCTTTGATTCCCCATTTTTTTTTAAAAAAATCCAAAAAAAAAAAAAAAAGATTTTCCTTTAATTCCTTCTTTATGAATATCTTTCTTAGGAAATTCCAAACAAATAAAAGATAAAAAAAAAAGAGTTTTAGAACCCAAAGATATTTTCTTTGTAGAAGTCTTTCATTCAAAAATATAACACAAATCAAATCAAAATTCCCAAAAAAATATTTTCTACTTTTCTTATTTTCCACAATTTTCTAAAAAATTCCAAAAACATTTCCTTTACTTCCTTCTATTGAAGTTCTTTCTTTTAGGCCCCAATTTTTAAAAAAATACAAAAATATTTTCTTTTAATTTCTTCTAAAAATTCAAAAAAAATTTCATTTTTCTTTAGAAGTTTTTCTTTCGGAAATTGAAAAGAAAATTCAAGATTCAAAAAATATTTTCTTTAGAAGTCTTTCATAATTTTAACATAAAGGTCTAAAAAATTCAAAAATATTTTCTTTCTTCTTTATAAGTCTTTCTTTTTAAAATTAAAAACGAAAAAATTCAAAATTCAAAATTAAAAAAAAGATCTGATTCATGCGGCGTCATGATACGTAGGTAACCCACATCAGGTTCGATCGAATGATTTTGAAAAAAAAGAAGAAAGTGAAGAATAAAAAAAAAGAATGATCATAAGGACCGACTGAGTCCATTCTAACATGTCTTTTGTTTTGCGAAGAAAGCTTGAGGTGGTCGGTTTATGGTAAGCTGACAATACACAAATCCAAAGGAAAATGACAACTGACATCGAAGCTGTTACAAGCGGTCATGAGACTCAGGGTCAGAGGGTTCAACAAGAGTCTACCATGGTTGATGAAAATAGAGTACTGAAACAGAAAATGACTGAAATGTGTCAAGCATGGGCAAATGGCCAAGGATCGCCCTTTTCTTCTCATGAGTTCACATCCATCTCAACTACTGCCATTCCGGTCTCATTGCCTGATCAATCCTATCCACCTGGGTTCAGTCCTTATCCCAACTGTACGAATACAGCTGGAACTTCTGTTGCTTGCTCCCAAAGTGTACCATTGGCAATCAATCAGACAACCGCTACTGTTACGCCTGTCTTCACTGTTCCACAACCAACAGTGTACAGAGGAAAACTCATGAGTCATAATTTGCTACCCATCAAGAGCAGTACCATTCTCCTGAAAACCACTCGTACTTATTTGATCTTCCAGCAAACATTGAGAAGCCTGCCCGAAAGATGGCACAGGAAGAAATGGCCCAAAGAGTGAATAGCTTAGAACGACAGTTGAAAAACATGAAAGGGTTGGCAGGTCAGAAGACTATTGCCTTCAAGGATCTATGTATGTTATGTTCACTTGCCACCTGGTTTCAAGCCATGGACATGGAGATCCCATAGCCCACCTGAAAAGGTATTGCAATCAGCTAAGAGGTGCAGGAAGAAATGAAAAATTGCTAATGGCTTATTTTGGTGAAAACCTTACGGGGGTAGCCTCTGAATGGTTTACTGATCAAGACACATCTTGCTGGTATGTCTGGGATGACATGGCTCAGGCCTTTTTCAAACAGTATCAATACAACATCGACATTGCCCCATACCGCAATTCCCTTTCCAACCTGAAGAAGAAACCAACTTAAAGTTTCAGGGAATATGCCATTAAATGGAGAGAGCAAGCGGCCAGAGTTAAGCCACCCATGGATGACCACGAGCAAATCACTGTCTTCCTTCAGGCGCAAGAGCCAGATTACTTTCAAAACATGATGTCCGAAGTTGGAAATCCCTCTCGGAAGCAATCAAAATGGGAGAAATGGTAGAGAATGGCCTTAAGACAGGCAGAATTATAAGTCAAGCAACTCTCAAAGCCGCAACTCAGGCTGTCCAGATTGAATATGATAATATTAGCGACACAAATGAGAAGGATGAAGAAATTATGATGACATCAGGGTCGAGAAGAGGCCCTAGGAGAACGTCTCGAAGGTATGACCAGTCTCGTCTGATTTCCAATGCTTCCCTTGAGCACTACTATCCACCTCAAAATCCACAATATTATTTTGCTCCACCTGAGTATGTTGTCCATCCACCAAGGCACTCCAGAAGGCGAGCACCAGCATCGCAAAGTCTCCGTCAGCCTCCACAAAATCTTTAAGTGCCCTACAACCCGCATCCAAGCAAGGGATATAGAGGGGAACAAAGGTTGAAATATAATTTTACACCAATAGGAGAGTCTTATGCAAGATTGTTTGAGAAATTAAAGCATTATGACATGATTGCACCTATTCCTCCAAATCATAAGAATCCACGTCCAAGAAGCTTTGACCCTTCTAAAAGGTGTGAATACCATTCCAATGCCCAGGGACATGATGTTGAAAGTTATCGGGATTTGAAAAGAGAAATAAAAAGGTTGATCCAGGAAAACATTATTGTGATCACAGACAGTGACACCCAGAATATCACACAGAATCATTTACCTACACATGATGATGCACACTTTGTGGGGATGATGCGTGGTGACAGGGAGTATGAGAATCCTCTCGGGAACTTGCTGACAGAAGTTCATGATTTTGAAATTGGAGAAAGCTCTGATGATTGTGATGAGAAAATTTGTGGCTAAATGTCAAGCTTAGCAATTGAAAAGTCATTCCCTCCTTACTAGGAAGGAGTAATGGTAGCTTGTTTTGATGTTTTTTTCTATTATCTGGGTTATTTCAAGGTTGTGATCCAGATTTTATTTGTTTTATTGAGTCAAACCCTTCTATCCCTCTTTTCTGTTTGTGTGAGTCTTGTCTGTCTATTTTATTGCTATTTTCATTATCCGGGTTATTCTAGGGTTGTAACTCAGATTTTAGGTTGTTTGTCTTGTTGTTAAGCCCTTCCATCCTTTACTCAATGAAATACAATTTGTCCTTTTGTGTAATTCCATGCTTAGTTTCTTTCTCGCTAGTTTTAGTGATATGACATGCATGCGGAAATTTTGGGCAGATCTTAAAAAAACTAATTTAGTCTTGAATGAGATAAGTGAGAAACAGACACTTTTGAGGATGAATAAAGATTTGAGATACTTTGAAACTAAGATCGAGTAAATTTCACCTTCAAATCATTGTGAAGATAGGGCTTGAGGATGTATTAATCAATTGAAGCTTGGTCGAAAGTTTGGCATTAATGGATGAAAAGTGTCTTTCGACCACGAAACACCAAGAAGATAGACATTTTCATTAACTCTATGATCGCAAATATATAATATGTTTTGGCGTTCTCAAGGCTGGGAGGCCCTTTTTATTCTACCTAAACACTTTATACCCTTCTCTACCCCTTTTGAGATGGTGTCATTTTTCTTTGACCACCCTTTCTTGGAATCAAATTCAGAATCAAAAGTCCAAAAAAAAGAGAGTGAAAAAAAAAGTGAAAATGCAAAAAAAATAAAAATAAAGAAAGGTCCATGCCCCAAGAGTACAAACTGGGGCAACTCTTACAAAGTTCAAATGAAAAAAAAAAGAGAAGAAAAGAATAGTCTGAGATCTATGCCCCAAAAAAAAGAAGTTGGGGTAATTTGTTTTAAAAAAAAGGAGAAAGAAAGAAAAACATGAGAAAAAGAAAGAAAGATGAAAAATAGTTAGGTCAGATATTTGAACTACGTTAGACCTGATTCCTAAAAAAAGAGCATACGTAAGGCAGCCTTACACGGTTCGGTCCAACCAAATAAGATTCAAAAGAAGAAAAAAACCAGAAAAATCCCCAGTAGCTAAAACTGGGGCAGAAATTTTACTTCCCTTTTAGAAGAGTCGATTCCGAGAGTTGTAATTTTATAACCCCTTATTTTAAGTCTACTTTAAGCCTTCATGCCAACCCTCCTTTCCAACCCTATCCAAAAACCTTCCAAATAAAGACCTCCCGATATGCCTTCAAGAATGCCAAGAGAAGTATGCAATGAGCAACGGTTGTCACGCGACATAAAACACTGTCAAGTTTCTCACCCAAGAAAGCAAAAGAAAAGAAAAAATAAAGAAGAAAAAATGAGAGAGTATTACTAGTGAAACCCTCACGGGCACTGTAAGGCGATGGTAAGTAGAGATAAATAAATGAGAGAGACTTGTTGGTGAAAACCCCTCGGGGCACCACTAGTCGAAGGTGAGTCGTGAAGCTGATGCAAAGAATTGGCACAAACAAGCCCGACTTCAAAGGTTATAGGAATGGTAAAAAGAAAGATTAGATCAGTTTGATAGATCAGGCCGTTTAGTACAAAATGCATGTCATGATCAATAAGGCTAGTTACCGCAAAACAAAAGAAAAAACTCTTCATTCTGTCATTCCGACATGGGCATTTCTTGTTAATACTTGTTTATTTGCATCATTGTGTCCTTCACTCTGAGTCAGTCCTTGTCAAAACAAGAAAGAAAAGATTTCAAAATCCGCTACCAGCTTTTCAGTTGCACAAAGTAAATTTGGCCAGCACATTCAGTTGTTACACTCAATATGCATTGAGGATTCATGCAGAGGCTTCCCCCCAAAAGACCCTTGTCAGCCTACTTGGCGCAAGCAAAAGATAACTGGTGATTCCCTCTGATAGTCAAATTTCTCCAAAAGTCAAGAAGCCACTCAAGATATCAGAAAAGGTCGCATAAGCAAAGATCTCTTGTTGGGATAAGGCTGACTGAGCCACAAATACAAATGGTACTGGGTGTGAAACAATCAGGTTTGATGCAGAGCAAA
>ML323025.1:0-23439 GCA_005239505.1 Nicotiana paniculata | reverse complement strand
AAATACAAAGTAATGAATACTAGATGTAGAAATCAATGTTTTGGCACTTTAATGATTTTCTTCTGTTGAATCCTTTGAATGCCTTCCGAACTTCTTGTAGTTGTGTTTTAGGAGTCTATTTATATATTTAGGGCAAACCCTAACCGTGTAGGGGACTTCTATTTCGACCGGGAAACACTTAAACTCGTCAAAACTCGGATTTGACAGAAACTGAGACCCGGCGTTTGGACCCTAACGCGCCAGGCTAGGGCTGGCGTTTCAGCCCTAATGCTTGGGTAACGCCAGGGTAGGGTTGGCGTTTCAGCCCTAATGCCTGGGTAACGCCAGGGTAGGGCTGACGTTTCAGCCCTAACGCCTGGGTATCGCCCGGGCGTCTCCTCTTCGACCCTTAAGCGTATTTTCACTGTATTTGCATCCATTTACGTGGTTTCCATCTCCAATTCACCTACACATTAAATAAACTCCATTAAGAACATAAAAAGTGTGTTTTTATCATTAATGCACATAAAATATAAGGCATATAACATGTTAAACTATGCAATTTAGTCTCGCATCAATCACTAAGTAAAAATAACTTGTATTATCATCCCCTAGTTTAATCCAATTGGCCTTGCTTCTTTGCTGCAAGAACACCTCTGCTGAGTAAGATGATTGCCTTAGTTTCTGGTATTTCTCCTTTTCTGTCTGCTGCAATATCATGTTCCCAAGATCCTTATTGAGCTGCTCCTGTATAATCTTCAGTGTTGCCCTATCCTCTTGTGCTTCAGAAACTATATTCTTGCAGTGTTGTGTATTAAGTTCCTAAACTCTCTTTTCAGCATCTTCATCTTCCTTACTATCTGAAACATTTTACATCCTTCCACCTGTATTTCCCAGCCTGTTTCAATTACTCTCAAGAATTGATTGTGCTTGGACCATACATTACAGTACTTGAATGTTCTTCTCTACTTAACATTGTTGTCTTCCATTCTGATCTTTATAGGGCAATGATCACTGATTCCCTCTGCCAAATATACTTCTTTACATGTAGGCATGCTATGCACCCATTCATTATTGATAAACATCCTATCTATTTTTGAGTAGATCCTTTGACCTTCTCCTTTATCATTCCAGGTAAATTTATGGTCATTGTGTGCTAACTACATCAAACCACTCTTTTCTATGCAGTTTTTAAAGTCAACTACCTCTGCCCATGTGACTGGGTTCCCCCCAATTCTATCTTCACTACTTAATACTGAATTGAAATCACCAACCATTAGCCAAACCTTTGTGCTCCTGCTGCTTAGTGTTATTATCTCTTGCCATAGGGATCTCCTTTATTCTTTTGTATTGAAAGAATATACAAAGAATATCATACATATCACATGTGAGGGAATATGCAGCACCTCACAAGTCACTATTTGTTCCTCAACACTGACAGGAATTACCTTATAGTAATTTTCCCTCCAAGCTATCAAGAGTCTTCCATTATAGTGTGTTTCAAGATTAGTAATATACTTCCACCCTTCAAACATGCTTTTTGTTATTTCTTCAACTTTATTTCTCTTTATATTTGTTTCCAGCAAACCTACTAGGCCTACCTCCTCATTTTTGCAGAGTAGTTTAGCCTCTCTCTTTTCCAAGGTAATAGAGAGATTGACAAAGATGTCGCACATCGCATCGGAGCGGGATGGATGAAATGGAGGCTCGCTTCCGGTATTTTATGTGATAAGAAAGTGCTTTCAAGACTTAAGGTTAAGTTTTATAGAGTGGTGGTTCGACTGATTATGCTGTATGAGGTTGAGTGTTGGCCAATCAAGAAACTCCCATGTGCAGAAGATGAAAGTAGCAGAGATGAGGATGTTGAGATGGATGTGTGGGTGTACCAGGAGAGATAAGATTAAGAATAAAGCTATCCGAGACAGAGTGGGAGTAGCCTCCATGGAGGACAAGATGCGGGAGTCGAGGCTGAGATGGTTCAGACATGTTAAGAGAAGAAGCATTGATGCTCATGTTAGGAGGTGTGAGAGGTTGGACATGACGATTTAAGACGAGTTTGAGGTAGGCCTAAGAAGTACTAGGAAAAGGTGATTAGACAGGACATGGCGCTGCTTCAGCTCACTGAGGACATGACCCTTGATGAGAGGATGTGGAGGTCGAAGATTAAGGTAGAAGGTTAGTGGGTAGTTTTTAGTTGCTCATCGATAGTCTTAGTATCACTCATGTTCCTTCACATTCTTAGATTTTTATTTCTTTATGTGATTTTGTTCGCCTCAGGTACTGTATTCCCTGTTGCTATTATTTGATACTACTTATCATTTATCTCCCTCTTTTTCTTTTCTCTTCCTTATATCTTCCTTTCTTGATTTCCTCTTCTTCTTCTTACCCTTTTCGAGCCGAGGGTCTATTGGAAATAACCTCTCTACCTGCATTAGGTAGGGGTAAAGTCTGCTTATAGACTGCCCTCCCCAGACCTCACATGTTGGGAACATACTGGATTTTTTTATTGTTGTTGTAGTTTAGCCTCTCTCTGCTTATTTGGAGAATTTAGCCCCCTCACATTCCAGCAGAGTAATCTAACCATTCCCTGTAATGGGAATAGGTCGACCACCCTCATTATTACCTTGGCCTTTACTTATACCACTAGTTGTTTCTTGTAACACTTGAAATATATTGTTTTCTTCCATTTGCTATTGTTCTTTGTTCTGTTGCCTCCCTACTCTCATAGGAGTGATCTACTCAGTAGAATCAGGCTGATTTTTCCTATCCCGACCCTTGCCTTCCTATTGCTTACTAGCATGTGCTTGCGCATTCCCCTGTTTCTCTTGAATTGTTTCTTTTTCATCAGTAGTTTGCTTTTCTACTGGGACCTCTTTATGCTTCTCCTGTACCTGTTGACCCTTCTTATCACTTTTCTTCCTACAACCTTCAATATCATGCCCATATTGGTGAAGAATTTACATAGGGTTGGTCTCCAATCATATACAACCCTTTGCTCAATTAGGTGACCTTTTTCATTCCTAAATATCACACTGTCAGACAATTTAGTATCCAACCCTACCTCCACCAGAAGTCTAGCAAAATTCAATCCAATTTTCTTTTTTATATTTTGGTCTACCATAAGTGGTTTCCCAACTAAACTACCTATCTTTCTCAATCCCTTGGGGCTCCAATACTTGAAATCTAGCCCCCGGTAGTTTGATCCATATTGGAACCGTTTGTATTTCTTCCTTTGAAAATTCCATATTAGGGTTCCATGCTTTAACAATAAAAGGTTTATTGTCAAAATGGAAAATGCTTCCCTGTAATAATTCATTTTTTGCAGCCTCTGTTTCAAACCTTACTAGAATAATTCCATTTTTTCAACATCGCAATTTGGCTTCTTCCATGTTTAGTCCACATCCGTTGAATATATCCTTTGATCACTGCAAATGGAGGAGCGCCAGATTTTAACTGACATTATGTTTTTTTTTATTTGGGCCTTTTGTTTTTCTGCAAAGAAAGTCTGCAAATTGACAAATCCAAAATTCCGTGCTTGTTTTCCATAATTGGTAAGTCGGAAAGAATGAGGCTTTGGGAGGAATGGGGAAGAAGGGAGACGACCTCGGTGTGAGGAATGAAAGAAAATAAGCTTTAATGAAGGATACAACCACGAGAAATGGGAATTGGGACGTTGCTGAAACGTGGGAATCAGATGAGGGTTTTGGGTTTTCTTCTTTTTTGAATTTCCGGCAATATTACATTTATATATGTTGGGGCCAAAGTGTAATAATTGAATATTGAGGATAAAGTATGAATTTCCCCCATTCACTCTATAATTAAACTAAATCCCATTTAAGCACTAATTAAGCAAGAAGGTCAATTCTATAATAATTAAAATTTAAAGGTCAATTTGCAATATAAATTTAAAAAAGGGTCAAGTGGCCAAGAGTCCCAAGTAGACTGCATAGTTAGTAAAGTCAAATGAAAAACTTGGTCATTTGAATTTAAGAAGTTCCCTAGCTCATAGAATTCAGTGATTTTAGATAGTGCTTTTCGTTCCATAAGTCAATCAGTAGTAAAATTTCAATACTCTAACTACTTGATTTACTAGTTTGCTCTTTACCTGCATATTTTTAAAAATCAGGGATCCCTTTTCCCTAATTCACTTGCTCCCTTTCAATTGTACATAGGGTAGATAATATATGGTCCACTGGACCACAACAAGCTAGATTTGTACGCAGTAGTAAACAAAATAATTAGTCAACACGCAAACCAGACTTTGAACCTATAGGTATACGCTCTTCCAGCATGATGTTTACAGTAACTCTATAAAGGCTACGCACATACTTACAATTGACATAATTTTTCATTTAGAAACTTAAATTAAGCCTTGTTTGTAGTAGGCCTAACTTGTACCAATCAAACACATTTTGCATTGGCTTGAAAATGCATCGAGTGTCTGCAAGCTTTCTTTGCATGGAATAATTAGCCAATTAAATTGTTGATTTCACTCGTAACAAACCATTTTCACGCTCTGTCAGACAGCTCTCCATACTTGTTGTTAGGCTCATATTTCACACCAAAGTAATTTACTGGTTAATTATTCCTGGTAAGGAACATTTGCAGACATGAGCTTGAGGTATTTCCAAGTCAATGCGAAATGTATCTGATTGGTACATTCTGGATCTACTACAACTATTCAATCGGAACAAGGACTGGTTAAGATATCTAAATAAGCCGTGACAACTTTAGGTGTCTTTTTATGTATTTAGCCTTCTATAATACTCACTTGATGATAACATATATTTTTATAAACTGTAATTACTATTAATTAATTTGTACCTTTTTTGTATATAACAAACAACAAAATGCTTGTGGGTGTAAACAACAAAAGTTAAATATTTTTGAAAACCAAAGTAGAATAGTATAAATTGGGGCGGTAGAGGCATGTGAATAAGTTGAGGAAGAGAAGTCAAGCATGTGATGGCTCCATTGTTCAGCAGTGTTTACGGTCCAGATTTGATCATAGAAACCACCTATCACATTATAACACGAATTACTTAAACCGGAGTCGCCGGGACGCCTAGGATCTAGCATGAGAGGCCTTGAGGAAAAAGGGCATAATCTCGCGTTTTGCCCGCCGGAAAATCGGATCTATTCAACGTGGTATTTCATATGGGTGCCATCAGTCTTATGGTTCAAGCAAAAAAATCTTAAATTACTCTTCACTCCACCCATCCTTTTCCATCTTAATGACCCATTAATACTTAGTAATGAGGTGTTAGTACTATATACTACTGGGATATTTAGTTTTATATTCCATTACAAGACACTTTTCACTTAGAAAACATTTTTAAAAAACTAAGAAAATATTTATTGTTTTTTTAACTACCCACCCTTAATAGTCCAAAAAGGCATACGTCATTCCTCATTTATTAAAGAAAGAAATAAGAGTAAATTTAGTATAAATACTGATCATTGTTGTGTCGGGCTAACTTGTGCACATCTCGACTAATTCTACCTAGCATCTATTATCTCCTATTTGATAAATATTGGGTAATTATATCCACTAAGTTTTAGATAGATGATCTGAAATTACCTACTGTTTTTGCCTCTATCGAAATTTGAATATGAGACGATATAATTTTCAACTCACTTATAATTAATGTATTATTCGTTTCGGGTATGTCAAAAGTCAAAACCTTATAGTATGATAAATAAGAAAGACCCGAATGAGTAATATCGAAATAATTTTAGTTAATATTATATATATTGGGTCTAATTTGTATGTATGGCTCAAGGTTAATACTTTCCAAACATATCAGCCTATTCGGCAGTATGTGCATGCGCTTTTACTGTTTATCATTCATCGTAATAGTGTAGCGTAACTCTGCGTATTTTGAATTCAGAGACATAATTTTTTTAATTCACTTCTAGAATTAGTATGTTTATTTGGACAATCATTTCAAAAAGTTTTTGAGGAAAAGTAGTTCCAAGTAATGCTTTTGTTTCATGGGCATAACATCCTTTCGTGCATGAAAATTACTGTATTGTATAAATATATGCTTACATACTAGATCGTCGTATTAGATTTTAGATTTTTCAAACAATGTTTTAATTATTCCACTAGCTATATAGCTATTAATGTCTTTACTTTTATTATAGAAGTCAAGCTTGCTTCCGGAGTTCGCTATAGCTACATGGTTATAATAGGATCCAGAGCTTTGGGCTAATTAAATAAATAATGATTCCCCATCTAATAAATTCTGAGCACAAGCAGAGAACAATCCCTCCCTTAAAATAAGGAATACTTTATCAAAAAATCTTCAACTTTTAAATGTTATATGACCCCTTTGCCTCTCTTAGCTTTCACTCTTGTAGGAGACATCGATCACATACTTCGACTTGACTCAGAGAAAATGGCAACAATCAACTCCATCTTAGTACTCAAACTCACTGCCATTTTCTGTCTCATTATTTTCCCACTTCTCCTCTCTTCAATTAACGCTGATCAAAACTCTAATTTTCTCTATGATGATGACGCTGAAGATCAAGATGAAGAATGGATTCTTGATACACCATTTTCTTATGATAATTTAAGAGGCAAGTCCTACGTTAAAAAAATCAAGAAAGGTACGAGTTGTGACGCGAAAAAATACAATATTTGCAATGGGGTGCCAGCAAATAATGGGACGAGCATGCTTTATTGTTGCAAGAAGCATTGCAGAAATGTACTAGGAGACATGAACAACTGCGGTGTATGTGGGAAGAAATGTAAGTTTGGACAACGTTGTTGTGGTGGGGTTTGTACGGATGTCGTATATAATCCTATGCATTGTGGCAAATGTAACAAAGCTTGCTTGCCTGGAGTTAAATGTGATTTTGGATATTGTGGCTATGCTTAGGGAAATATATTCAAAGTTATTACACAAGCTAGCTATAGATAGCCCGAGCTCCAAATTTATAATTCTCACTTTTGTGGTTCTATATGGGATGCTGATTACATTGGAAAATAAGTTTAGTAGGTCCAGTTCATAGTACTATATCACTATTACTGAGTTTCCTTTTATTCTCTTTTTCCTGCTTTTGCATATAGGAGGAAGAGGAGGACAAGTTTTTGTACGTAATATTACACATTTCAAACTCCATTTCATACACGGAGTAACACTATTGACTATGTTTTCATTAATAAAAGTATGTGATTTGTTCTTGGTATTTTGTTGACGATTTGTATCAATTAATTAGTACATTTTTTGCAACATTAATGTATCCATTCACGGTAAGCATGGCAAGGTAACTTGCCATTAACGCTGAAATATTTGGTGGTTTTAAAATGAGTGGTCTTATTATATGTAGATATATATACATTTATTTTTTATGCATAGCTCAAGTAGAAAATAATGAATTTAGTTAAACCAATTGAAGCGGCCCAAGATTCCCTTCTGATTTGGTCTTCTTTTTACTACACCTCATTTAATAAAACCCAGTTATTAGTTATATCTGCGGCTGCATTGCTAGAATAAAATAATTAGGCTAACTTGTGTCGGTGGAGAAGGAAAATGCAGGCTTGTTAAGAAATCACTATTCTTTTCTACGAAGTGTCATTAATCAGAATGATGTTCAGTTATTAAGGGTGTGTTTGGTGCGAAAGAAAATACTTTTCGGAAAATGTTTTCTAATTTTCTCATTATATACGGTTGAAATCGGGCTCATCTTTTTTATCTAATTGATCGAGACCGGGGTGGCAGACCAAGGTTCGACCCCGTGTCATATCGGACCGTGACACGAAGTTAGCTCGTGACCCAGGGATCGATCGAGATCAGCCGAGATCGAGACCGGACAGGATAGAGATAGAGAGAGATCGAGGGAAGCCTGTTGAGTCGAATAACGGAAAGCCAAGATATCCGCGACCGGGCGAGGATCGCGGCGGAAATCTCGGCACGTATCAAATCAAGACCGGTTAATTAGCGAATCATGGGATTTCCTACTGTATTTAGAATTGTACCATAAGTAGAACTCCTCTACTATATAAAGAGAGGGGGGAGGGGGGTTAATCATTTGTAAGCACATCAGATTAACACTATTCAAAGCAATACACTATACTATTCTTTAAGCTCTCAATACTATGTTGCTCAGTTCATATTTTCAATAGCATACTCATTCGGTTCGAGGGCGACCTAGCTCGAGGGCCAAAGCCGCACATCATATTTGATTTGATTTATTTTTATTTACAGTCAATTTCTAATATCGATTTGCATATTTTCTCAATTTGTGCCAAGCGAAATCACGTATCCTTAAAACCACATACAAATTTAATTGTTATCCATTTTTTAGAGTAAACAGTTTGGCGCCCACCGTGGGTCTAAGGATAATAGTGATTGCCTGGTGCTTATTTTCGTAACACACATTATTTTATACTTGTTCTTGTGAGCGTTTTTGATTTCAGGATCAGCATGTCGAACTCTCAAGCAAGACCCACACACGTCGACAATGGCCTTGGTTTTCATGGCGAAAATAACAACATAGACGCCCCAGGGAATGAGTGCCTCTAGTTGACCTCGATGGAGTTCCAGCCGCAGACCCAATCGACGTCAGTTCCCATATTGCCATTAATGTAAATCTGGCTGTCGACCCCGAGAATAGCGTCTGCAGGGACGTTCGATCTGCCGGTCAGAACGCACAGGGCGGTGAAGAAGGCGGAATCAGACTTCGATTGATATTTGAAAAATGTTGTAGGCTCAACAAGCTGCAATAGCATAACTCCAAAACCAGAACCATGCACCGAGTAGGGTTGAGCCCGAACCATCACAGGAAATTGTTCATAAGGCAGAATCGGTGCCAAGAAGATCAAACGAAAATGAATCAGGGACCGATCCCATTATCACGAAGATGCTCGAGGAGCTGACAAAGGGGGTTGAATCAGGAGAGAAGAATATTGAAGCCAATGACAAGATGGTAGAAACATATAACTCCAGAGTTGATCAAATTCCGGGGGCACCATCGACTTTGAAGGGCTTGGATTCAAAGAAGTTTGTACAAATATCCTTCCCCCTGAGCGCGGCTCCAAAACCAATTCCGAAAAAGTTCCGCACGCCAGAAATTCCAAAATACAATGGGACAATAGACCCCAACGAGCATGTCACTTCTTATACGTGCGCAATTAAGGGGAACAATCTGGAGGACGATGAGTTCGAGTCTGTACTATTGAAGAAATTCGGGCGAAGAACCACTTCAAAAACAAAGATTCAAATAGATAGAATGAGCAAGAGGAGCCGCAACACATAATCCACATGATTGTTGGAGGGGTCGACATTCTTCAAGGACCCGTATTTAAGCGCACCAAGGTGTCGATCACAAGGGAAAAACGAACTCGGGACTATGTATCGGAAGGGATCTTGTCTTTGAATGACGAGGATGCAGAGGGGATCTTATAACCCCACAACGACGCACTGGTAATATCTGCTCTTATGAATAAAACTCAAGTTAAATATGTTTTGATTGATCCAGGTAGCTCAGCCAACATTATTCGATCGAGGGTCGTAGAAAAACTCGGCCTACAAGACCAAGTTTTTCCCGCGGCCCGAGTACTTAACGGCTTCAACATGGCAGCGAAACCACAAAAGGCAAAATAACTTTGCCAGTCAACGTGGCCGAGACCATCCAAGAAATGAATTTCCATGTGATCGAGGGTGACATGAGATATAATGCCCTGTTCGGAAGACTATGGATCTATAACATGAGGGTAGTAACATCGGCTCTTCACCAGGTTCTGAAGTTCCCGACACTAGATGGAGTCAAAACGGTCTACGGGGGGCAGCCCGCTGCCAAGGAAATGTTTGTAGTCGACGAAGTGATACCGATATCGACACTCGTATCAACGAAGGGATCGAATTCAAAGGGAAAATAGGAGGTCAAATAGCAACCACAGACACCGGCCTCGACCCAGTAAGAGAAACAGGGGATTGAAGAGGATGATTACTATGGGGTCCGTCGATCTTTCATAATACCCGATGATTCTGACGCCACTAAGTCGACGGTTGAAAAGCTAGAACAGATCACAATGACCGAGCATTAGCTCGAACGAAAGGTATACCTGACGGGGCTAGCCCTCGAGCTCAGAGGAAAACTTATTCAATTCCTTAAAGCTAACTTGAATTGCTTTGCTTGGTCCCACCTCAATATGACAGGGATCCCACCAGAAATCACCACCCACAAACTAAGCCTGGACCTGAAATTCCATCCAGTGAAGAAGAAGAATAATTTTACGTGCACTCCGGAATGCCAACATGCCTTGGAGGAACTAAAGCGGTACTTATCGAGCCCGCCGCTGCTTCACGCTCCAAAAGCGGACGAGCAACTCTTCTTGTATTTAGCAGTCTCAGAGATAGCGGTAAGGGGAGTCTTGGCCCAAGAAGAACAAGGTACACAATTCCTATCTATTATGTTAGTCGGACCCTAGGTGAGGCCGAAACCAGATACCCACACCTTGAAAAATTGGGGCTCGCTTTAATTAGCACCTCTAGGAAACTAAAACCATACTTTCAATGCCATCCAATATGTGTTGTAACGACTTATCCGCTTTGAAATATTTTACACAAGCCCGAGCTTTCGGGTCGGTTGGCCAAATGGGTCGTAGAAATCAGCGGGTACGATATTGAATATCGACCACGAACAACCATCAAGTCTCAAATCTTGGCAGAATTTGTGGCTGACTTCACGCCAGCCCTCGTACCCGAGGTTGAAAGAGAACTACTAGTAAAATCGGGTACATCGTCGGGAGTCTAGACCTTCTTTACAGATGATACTTCGAGCGCAAAAGGGTCTGGACTATGCATCGTACTAAAAGCACCCACAGGTAATATAGTTAGACAATCTATCAAACCCACAAAATTGACTAACAATGAGGCCGAATATAAGGCCATGATTGCAGGTCTCAGATTAGCTAAAGGCTTGGGAGCGGAGGTCATCGAGGCCAAGTGTGACTCCCTCCTCGTGGTAAACCAAGTTAACAGGACCTTAGAAGTCCGAGAAGACCGAATGCAGACGTACTTGGATAAGCTACAAATAACTCTACATCAATTCAAGGAATGGACCTTGCAACATATACCCCGAGATCAGAACAGTAAGGTCGATGCTCTCGCAAACTTAGGGTCATCGGTCAAAGACGGCGAACTCAATTCAGGGGCTGTCGTACAACTCATGAGATCGGTGATCGAAGAAGGTCATGCCGAGATAAAATCCACAAGTTTGACCTAGGATTGGAGAAACAAATAAGTAGATTACTTAAAGAACGGAAAGCTCCCATCAGATCCAAAGGAGTCCAGAGCTCGCGCACAAAGGCAATACAGTTCACCTTTTACGAAGACGGAACATTGCTAAGAAGGATGTTCGATGGTCCATTAGAATTATGTTTGGGACCCGGAGATACCGAATATGTCCTAAGAGAACTCCACGAGGGCACTTGCGGAAATCATTTCGGTGCCGAATCACTGGTCCACAAAATGATCAGAGCCGGGTACTATTGGATCGACATGGAGAAAGATGCAAAGGAGTTCGTTCGAAAATGCGACAAATGCCAAAGGCATGCGCCAATAATTCATCAATCGAGGAACAACTCCATTCAGTCTTATCACCATGTCCGTTCATGAAATGGGGAATGGACATCGTCGGCCCTCTTCCATTGGCCCTAGGTAAAGCTCAGTTTATTTTATTTATGACTGATTATTTCTCTAAGTGGGTTGAAGCACAGGATTTCGATAAAGTCAGAGAAAAGGAGGTCATAGACTTTATTTGGGACCACTTCGAGATTGTGTGTGATAATGGAAAGCAATTCATCGGCAGCAAGGTGACTAAATTTCTCGAGGATCACAAAATCAAAAGGATCCTATAAACACCTTATCATCCCAGTGGGAATGGCAAGGCGAATCAACCAACAAAACCATCATCCAAAATCTTAAGAAGAGACCGACCGACGCCAAAGGGAAATGGAGGGAAATACTACCGAGGTTCTATGGACATACCGCACAACATCGAAATCCAGTACCGGAGCAACACCGTTCTC
The DNA here is from genome assembly GCA_005239505.1 of Nicotiana paniculata. Taxonomy (NCBI): domain Eukaryota; kingdom Viridiplantae; phylum Streptophyta; class Magnoliopsida; order Solanales; family Solanaceae; genus Nicotiana; species Nicotiana paniculata. The sequence continues at coordinate 11,417 of ML323025.1, read as the reverse complement.
AATAGTATATGGCGCCGAACCTCTAATCCCGGTCGAGGTCGGAGAACCTAGCATCAGTTTCCGATATGTAACAGAAGATTCAAATAACGAGGCCATGAATACGAGACTAGAATTTTTGGATGAAAGACGCGAACCTCGTCCGATTGGTCGCCCAAAAACAGCGGATCGAAAGGTATTATAATCGAAGAACCAATATTCAACATTTTAACATCGGGGACTTTGTTCTAAGGAAAGTCACCCTCAACACCCGAAATCCGAATGAAGGAAAACTAGGTCCAAAGTGGAAAGGACCATACCAGATTCTCGAAATCATCGGAATAGGATCCTACAAGCTCGGAACAATGAACGAGGAACAACTACCAAGCAATTGGAACATATCACACCTAAAATGATACTACTGCTAAGGTACGACCCCCCCTTCCATTTTCATTTTTATTTTAGACTAACTCTTGTAGGTGATCAACAAGAATCGACGGTGGATTTATTCGGCAAAGACTTTAGGTCTTAAAGAATGTGTTGCACTCTTTTTCCCTTAGACCGAAGGATTTTAACAAGGAAACAGTGAATCATGCTAACTTTTAATCAAGCCTGATTACGAATAGGCATCGAAGAACAGTTCAACAGTATCCGAGGCTCTTCTGCAATCAACCTCGAATACTGGAAGGCATTGCCCTTGAATGTCAACTTTTTTGCGAGGAAATTACTTCACAATAACGGGGTCTCGATAGGTGAAATTTGTAAGGGCCAAACGGTCAAATGAACAGTGCCCGCATAGGTTGCTCGAGCCCTGACACGGAACATCTACACATGTATAATCATTTTTTTTTCGCAAGAATAAAGAGAAGTATTTTTCCTTGTCAATATATCATGCCTTAGAAAAAAAATTTCTACTTTACAATTCCATACTTTCGATCTATTATGGAAACATGCTTAAAGGCTGATCATAACCAGAGTTTGGATAATCATCCCCACACTCAGGAACTGCCGTCCGAAAAGTAAATTGGAACAAGATCGAATTATCTAAACATCAAGGTCATAAGACCTTTTAGGCAACCCTCGAATTTTAAAGGCCACGACCACCCCCACTCGGGGACTATTACTTCAGGCAAGCCCGAAGTAAATGGGAAAATAATCCCAACGGGTAGGTCCCATACTAAGAGGGTACAGTCGAATTAACACGGTTCGGAGATGTCCGAATTCCATAACAAAATAGGCCTTCAAATTCTTTCATAACCGGTTTTAAAGGCTGCCCCCGACAATGTCATAAAAAGCTTCGACAATATCGAGCCTCAAAAACGGTTGTTCGAACTCCCGAACGATTCCTTATTATTTCAAGCTAATTCATTCCAAGTTTTGTAAATATGAATGATAAAAAACTTTTTGAGGCGAAAATGGTAGAAAGCCTTATATAAGGGTTACCTTATTTCGAGTTCGAGCATGCCCTCACTCGATCATAAAGCCTAAAGGCTACATTGATTCGATTTCAAGCAAAACATCTCAACCTTGGACCTTAGAATACAACTTCATAACTTTATGCTAAGGCTCTCTGACCTTTGTATAAATCAATGAAAAACAAATAGACCTAGAAGCCATGGAAAGGAAGAAAGGTTTTTATATATACAACTCAAAAGTCATTTACAAGGGAAACATGGCCCGATGGAAATTCTCTACAAAAAGCCGAAACGATCTCGACAGAAACACAAAATATAAAATCCTAAATGGCCTAGTCATCTCCAGGAGCAACATCTTCACCCTTGGGGCCTTCTCCACTTTCAGATACGCTCAGGGTCTCGGAATCGTTGTCATCAGGATAAGATAACCCCTTTGCTTCAGCTTCAAGTTCCTTAGTGCTCTCGATCTCGGCTGAAAGATCAAAGCCACGAGCATGGATCTCCTTGAGAATCTCCCTTCGATACTGGAATTTGTCATGCTCAACAACCTAATTTTCTCGAACCTGAGCAGCCTCGGCGACTTCCTTTGTTCGGACTTAAGCAGCTTCAACATCGGTCCGATAAATAGCCACCCATCAGCATTGGCCTTGGTCGCTTCGACCTCCGATTTGGCCGCTTCATTTTTGTGACCAGCTTCTACAGATTGGAAATTGCTGAACCCAAATGAGTCTGAAGCTCCTCGATTTTCTTGGCTTGCACCAAGGTTTTTCTCTTTCGTACTTCGGAGTTGGATTTCAGCCAAAGCCAGTTGGGCTCGGGCAGTCTACTTTTCTCAGTCAAGGCGATACATATATTTCTTCCATGCCTCGGCCTTAGTGAAATCTTCACTGCGTCTACTTCCTCACGGAGTTGCCCGATCACATCAAGCTATTATTGGACCTGCGGGTTCGAACCATTAGTCACCACGCCCGAATCACTGTCACTAACTTCAAAGATTGTTCTTACCTGATTGACTAGTTTGGCGTGTTCTTTCTAAGCCCTTCTATCTCATCACAGAGGCCTTTAGCTTCCCATCCTCTCTACTCACAGAGAAGCTTGACGACATCCTTTTTTTTAGTGAGCCCTCGGATCTCGACCTCGCACCAGCTCAGCTCCCCTTGGGATCGAAAGAAAGCCTCATGATGAAGAACCGAAGCCTACAAACATAGAAAAAGGAATTATAAAAAGGGAAAAAGTATAAGTATGAAATTTGACATCGACAAAGAAGTCTGGGATTACCCGGTTTAGAGCCTGTCGGGCTTCATTGAAAATACATGGTGTTTCCACCTCATCCATCTTGGCTTGGTCTTCTTCGGTGACCAAGCATTGGAGATAACTAGACACCGCCATGGGGGCAGAAATAACTCGAGCATCCTCCAAGATCAAGATAAGAATCGATCGCTTACACTTGGGATCGACACTAGGGGCCGAAAACTGTCTGGTCAGGTTAGGTCTTGAGGAAGCCTCACTCTAGCTCTTCCTTAGTATCTCCAAGTCACCCAGACCAGTGGCATCCTCCACTCCGACAAAATAACCACGAAAAGGGTCTTCTGCTCCATGGATTGCTTCCCCGTAACAAGTCTCCACCACTTGAGATTCACGTATCATCGACTCAGTGAATGAAGGAAACGAGGGGGAATCCCGATATCTATCACCCCAAGTGAGTCTTTTGGGGCACCTCCTTCATCTCGGGGAGTCTCGAGCATGGTCTCCATACTAGCACCAACCGCTTCCTTGTAGCCTTCTCGCCTCGAGGTGAAGCATCTTTAGCTCTTTCTGGCTCAGGGACTCCGGTAGGGGTTTCCCCCTCGGTCTCATCGAGTAGAGGTAAAGCAGTTTCAGATCTCACCGGCTTAGTAGCTCCTCGAGTCTCGGCGTCAGCTCGTACACGGGCCACCAGCCCGAAGTCATCTTCCTTTTCTTCTTCATCCCTTAGCCTTTGGATAGACTCCAAAGTCAGAGGGATGATGATTCCATTAGGTTTGCCGGCTGTCTTCTTTTTGGGCTTCTGCCCCTTAGAGTCCGAAACCCTTTTCCTCTTCTTCTCCCTCACCGGCTTCGGGACAGATGGTGGGGAAAGGATCTCTTCATCACCAGACGAGGGTCTCATCGTCACGTCCTTCCCAAGACTTACAAAAGGAGAAATTAAGTAAGCTCAGGAAAATGTTCAGTGATCAAATTATTAAGTCAGAAAAAAGTTTACCACGGCTACTAGCCTCCCACCGACCCTTCGACAAATCACGCCATGCACGCTCGGCATGTGTCGACTGCGATACCCAGGCTTTTGACCTAGTTCTTGGGCTGGGGAACTGCACCCGACATCCAGGAAATAGCTACATCAAGTAAAACGTCGATAACAAAGGATGAAAAATGAAGACAATAAACAAAAATCGAGGACGGAGTTATACTTACGTCTTATATTCCATTTCTCAGGAAATGGCATACTCTCAGCCAGGATTAAGACTGTGGTCTTCACTCGAACAAAACGTCCATCCAACCCCGATCTTTGTTTTCGTCTATGCTCGAGAAAGGTGCCCTGGTGGCCCGATGTTGAAGCTTTATTAGCACACCTCGATAGAGTCGAGGGCTATACAGTCGTATGAGGTGGTCGAGGGTGAACGAAAGCCCATCGAGTAGTATCACGATCCTCCAGAAGAGGGGTGAATTTGACCAAAGGTCACCTCATATTTTTTGCTGAAATCTATGATAATTGGATCGAGGGGACCCAACGTGAAGGGGTAAGTGTAAACACTTAGCAACCCTTCCACGTGGGTGGGGATTCTTCTGGAGCCGACACCACCACATGTTTGTTACCCCCAGTTGCAGTCTTTTTAACCTAGGAGAAGAGGTTATTGGGTATCAAGCATATATATCTCGATACCGACTCGCATTGACCCGGAATCGAGGAGGTTTTCTCCACCTTGAAGTCAGAATTGATGACACACCCTTAGGGGAAGAACTCTTCGGGGCGTGGCTCCGCTACTGGTTCCTTGCGTGCCGACTGGGATGAGGAAGCATTTTCTTTCTGCAGAACAATTTTAGATGTTTTAGCCATGTAGTTATTACGGGCAAGGAAGAATAGAAGTTGAAAAGGAACACTTGGTATATTGGGATATACCAAGCAAAGAAGCTCAAAGATTTGAAAATACAAAGCTTTGAAGAAGGCAAAGAATTTTGGAGATTAGAGTAAAGAAGATTTGAAAGAATGAAGAAGGAGGGTATTTATGCTTTCATAGTGACGGTTCAAAGTTGGTAGTGGCCGACCGTCGACTGACGTGCATTAAAAGACTGGGAAACTGTACCATCGAGACGTTTCGGTCACCTCTACTGCTTACATCATGATGAACCGAGGTGAATATCGAGGGCTCAAATCGTTTCTTGTCATTACTCTCCAAAAAATGAGGGGACTATCTATATACGGTTGAAATCGGGCTCACCCTTTTGTATGATTTGATCGAGACGGGGTGGCATGCCAAGGTTCGACCCAATGTCATATTGGACCGTTACACGAAGTTAGCTCGTGACCCAGGGATCGATCGAGATCGAGATAAGCCTAGATCGAGACCAGGCAACATAGAGATCGAGTGAGATCGAGGGAAGCTTGTTGAGTCGAATAACAGAAAGCCAAGATATCTATGATCAGGCGAGGATCGCGGCAGAAATCTCGGCATGTATCAACTCAAGACCGATTAATTAGCCAATCATGGGATTCCCTACTGTATTTAGAAATGTACCATAAGTAGAACTCCTCTACTATATAAAGAGGGGGTCTAATCATTTGTAAGCACATCAGATTAATACTATTCAAAGAAATACACTATATTATTCTTTAAGCTCTCAATACTTTGTTGCTTGATAAATGGGGATTTTGACTACTTATTTGCTCCCTTTTTACTTTCATTTTAGCTCAAAAATGTTCAAAGGTATTCCCGAAAATTGATAAAATGTGCTTACTTGCAGGAGTATTTGAAAGTGAGCCGAAGTGATGAAATTCAACTCAAGAAGGAGAATTTTTGGAAAAGGACAAAAGTCAAGCAAATTGGTCAAAGTGCAAACCGCATAATTTTTTCTGCGGCCGCAGATTATGAAGGACCTCTGTCAGAAAAGCTTTGCAAAGTGCGGACCACATAATAATTGTGCGGCTATAGAAGATGAATATCAATGAGTTTGAAGTCTGAGTCTATCAAGAAGTGCGGACCGCACAATTATTGTGCGGCCGCAGAACTCAAGAGTGCAGCCGCACTCAGAAATGTGTGCTCCGCAGAACCTAAAGAAGTGCGGGCGCAATTCAGCATTGTGCGGCCACAGAAATCCCTCCTGTCAAGACCTGTATCATAGTGCGGACTGCACACAAAATTTTGCGGCCGCAGAATCTCTAAAAGGGCAATTTTGTCTGAAAATTTCAGCTTTGTATAAATAGTCTTTTTTGACAAAATTAGGTCAAGTTTTGAACATCTGAAAGTTGGAAGCCATTTTTATTTACTGCTTTAGAAAATTTTATGATAATTTTCTATTTTACATTGGATTTTCATCTCCTTTATCATTAATATGAGTTTAATCATCTTTTCTTCTTTAATTTCTTCATTTTCATCTATGAGTAGCTAAATTTCTAGCTAGGGTTGTGACCTAACTCTAGTGTGGGTGCCTAATGGGTGTTTGATTTGGATCTTGTTTAAGGTTAGGTGTGTAATATTTAGCCTAGTTCTTGCTCTAACTGTAGAATTAATGGTTGCAAACATGGATTCATGCCTAATTGACTTAGTCTCTACTTGAGAAAGAGAGACCGAGTCTAGGAAAACTTGGCTAACAAGAAATTGGGATGAACTCAAGAAATTGATAGTCCCAATTAAAGGGTTGAATCTAGAGATAGTAAAACCCGACTTGAGCTTCTATCAACTGTATTGTAAATTTTCCATTTGGACTTGAGAAAGCCAAATTGGGCAAAACCACTCTATTACCGAGAGGTATCGAGTGAGTAATTGCATGTTGATTTCTATATTATACCCTGACCAACGAAACCGCTCTAAAGCCCACAATCCATTAGGAAAACAACAAGGTGGAAGTCACAACCCTAGATCTTTTACAAACTTGAAAAACAACACTAAAAATATCATTCTCTAGCTTTATATTTGCAAACAATAGCTTAATTTTAGAAGTAGACAAAAAAAATAAAGTATGTGGAAGTGCATTTTAGACACGTTATACACTTAGTCCGAGTATATACCTAAGCCTATCTACGTTCCCTGAGGAATCGATCCCGTCTCCAAGTTGGGTAATTATAATTGCTGACCGATTACAACCTCAAATTGTGGTGTGAACTTGGTGTTGATACCCAATTTTTCCTCAAACTATTTTAAAATTGTATATATACCTTCAAAATCATGCATTAATAGCAACTGGTATTTTTCCATAATTTTCCCATATTTATCCAACATTTTTATTTCCAATAAATAATTATAAAATTGAATTACAAATGATTAAAAAGTATTTCTTGATTTAATTTATTATTTAGGGTCCTACTTAGACCAAATTATTTCACAATCAGCCAAATTGACATCTTTTGGCTATAATTGCAATAACTTTGGAATTATAGCCCAATCATATGTTTTATGCTATTTTTCCCCAGTAATTAACCATTTGTATTTTTAAATACTAACTAATCATTTTAATTTATTTTCTAGGCATCAATTTCATTTTTTTTAAAGATTATCAGCTATTTTATAAATTATTTTTAGTTAATTTAATTGGGTATTTAACAGCTAGCCACCTTTACTTTGATTTTTAGCCTAAATTAATCTGATCCCCAACCCAATTAAATGGCCCAAATATCCCAAGCCCAATGCCTTATCCTACTCGACCCAATCCCTAACTTAGTCATGACTGTTGATCAAAATTGATCAACGGTCCAGATCCCCCTTACCTAAAATAAACCCTAAAGACTACCCTTCCCCCCTTCTCATTTTCCCGTCTCACTTATCACTCGTCTCTCTCTGAATTCTCTCACTTCTCTCTAGACCCTTCGTCTACTGAGCCCTTATCACCCTTCTCCGGTCACTCCCTCTCCAGAAACCATGGAGGTTCTACCTCTCATCGACTTTATGGCTCCATCCTTCACACTTGTGTCGCCGGTGGAGGTTCTCAAGTGACCCAGAGGCGGTTCACTCCCATCTCCGGTCTCATGCCATCTTTTCCGGCCACTTATGGCCGTTCGAGTAAGATCTTTACATTTTCCGGCCAAACGCCGGTAGTATTTATGTTTTCTTCTCTTCTCTGGGTTTTCTTTGGAAACCCTAGCTTTAAATCCTCCGATCTTTTTAGATCTGTGATGGATCTATGTGTCTTTTAAGGTTCTCACATGTTTTCCTCAAAAGATTTCTTTGATTTCAAACGATTTCCTCATTTTCCCGACTATGGTTTCAAAACCCTTTTGCAAAATGATTTCTTTCTGATTTTTAGCAATTACTTTGTGATTTTAGCATGTTTAAACATCACATGAGCTTTTCTTTTTGTTCGATTCATTTTGTTAAGAAACCCTAATACTTCTGCATTCAATCGGGAAGTTCAAATCGTTTTGCAATGTTGTTTGCGTGTCTGTCATGAACTTTCTGGACTTTCATGAATGTCCTATGTGTTCTATGCTTCTTGCTCTAATTTGTTGCTAAGGATTCTTCTCTACTGTCCTTTTAACTACTTGCTTAGGGTTTCTCCGATTTTGTTCAACACATGTTATTTATCGTTTAATAGGTCTGACTATTCATTTTATTGATTGTTTACATGATAATTTATACTGATTTTGTGTATTCTCCTTAGACCTGCAATACTTTTCTTAAAAACTGTGATTTTGTGTATTTTCTTTATAACTCTTTACTGATTTTGAATTATTTACTTGTTTGTGTGATACTTTCCTTGCTTAGCCTTGATTTCCTGATTTTAATCTCATTCGAGATCCCCTTGACTAATTTTCAGAATTAAAAGCATACTCTGCTAAATTTTAATGTGTATGAATATGCTGTCAGTTATTCAACATGTACTTTCCTTAATTATGTATTATGTACTTAGTCTTTATCACATGCCACATGCTTTTACTACTCCTATTATGGTAAAATCAGTCTTATAATTGATTCTTTTCCTTGTTTGATACAACTTGCACCCATTTGAACTATGACTCCCTAATTAAAAGGAGTCCGGGTCTTGATTGATTCTGATTGGGTATTTTTCCTATAACTATGTTAAATTAGTACTTCTTACCTTATTCTCCTGCCTGTTTAAGACTATAAATACCTCTGCTCTTTCATTAGCAAGACAAACGAACATACATTGTTCTAAACCTTTTCTCACACACATACATACTCTCTCTCTTGCTCTTCTTTCTGGTTACTTGCTACTCTCAGTCGGCTGCAAGCCAAGACTAAGTATTATACTCTCTTGCTCTTCATTCTGTGCTTATTATCTCTTAACTAGTATGTCCTAATTACAATTGGAGTCTCAAAAAAAACATGCTGCTCTTAATGCTTCAATTAATCCTGTTTCTAATGTGTTTCTACTTGTGGTTTTCTGTGACGTTTGCACTTAATTTGCTTATATTGTTATCCATTTTACATGTTATGTGTCCCCTCCTTTAGACTCAGCATATTACCCCTTAATATCCCTCAATGTGAAACTGTTTATGTGGTTATTAGGTTCTGGGCAAGCCTGTGATACATTCCTTAGGACTTCTCTGATTCTAACTTATGTGTAGTTCTGCCTGTTACATTTTCACTACTCTGTGCCTTGTATGTCCCCAATCCCTCACTACCCTGTTTGTGGTTGCTGAACTTGTGTTAGTACGCTATTTTGATCCTAATATGTGGATGTGTTTATTCTTACTGCATTACTCTGTTCTCAAACGGTTTACTGAATTAAAATCCTTTTTGCAAAACTCTTTTTTAAAACCAGTCTTTCTTGTGTAAATTATTTACTCAAATCTTTTCAAAACTATGTCGAACACTCTCACTCTACTCTTAGACCCCTTAAGTTATGCCCCCTCTGTGTGAGCATTTCCTTGGGACCCTTGAGCTCCCTTTGAACTTTGACACACAAAGGCTGGCCATTCCACACTGCACTTACTCAATATCTTGGTTATGACTCTGGGTGTGAGCACTGCCCGAGATCACTTGAGATCCTTAGGGAACTTTGACACACCTAGATCATGTGAAAGGTTGTGAATAGAATGGCTATGATACATTCTGGAGATTCTAGGCCTATCAGTAGGCTCCATATAGTATAACTTATTCAGTTATGTAATTTATGCAAATGGCCTGTAATAACTACTTGTAAACAACTCTGGAGATGGATAGTGGAAAGGGAAGGGGTAACTATGCATGCTTTAGCTATTAAAAGGGTAGAAAGCATGTTATTAGGTTTATATTCCTACTTGTGCACTAGAAACCATGATTAGGACTCATTTCATACATTAGAAATCATGCTATTTAGGCTTTATGAACACTGTTTCAGCATCTTGTTTCAGTACTGTCATTCATCAATTAGAAAATTCTGTGATAGGGTAAATAATGTGAATAATTGGTATCTTCTGCAATCATGTTTCATATTGCCATGCACACTTAGAAATCCTGTACCTAGGATAACACTAACAAACTGTATTCTTGCATATTCTGAAATCATGCATAATGCTGTGAGCATTTAGAAATCCTGCTTAGAATTCTGCATATGCATCATTCTGCATCCCTACCTGTGCATTAGATTCCATGTTTTAGGATTTAATTCATACTCACTTAACAACACCTAGTCTAACTACTGGTGCATGTAAAAGGTATAAAACACTTCACTCAGTTTCTCTAAAACAACCGGCAACAATTCTGTGTTCTGAACAACCTAGAACATCATGTGTAGGTAATAATTTGCAACAGTCCCGCTAACAATTCAGATAATTAGTATACACTGTCCCCCCGCCTAGGCAAACCTTAGGTGATTAAATTGCTAAAATTGGAAATCTGCCTCTTTGTTATTATAATTTAGATATCATGTTTTAGAATCTGGCCCTTAACTGTGTATGAGTCATGTTGTCTATGTGTACTATGTGTGAAGGTACTTGAGACTTTTCCTGTTTGTATGTTTATCCCCCTTAATTGCAGTCCTATATGTTTCTTGTTTGTCTCTTAGTGTTTTGCCTTTAAACCTGAGGGTCTGCCTAGAACCTCCCTTATAGGATAGAAGTCCTAAATTCCTCCGGGATTGATAGGAAGGGACGGGTAACAACATGCAATAGAGGTCGAGACCATCACTCGCTGTAATTACCTTTACGGGGTGGGAAAGGGTAGATATGGATATAATGACTGGTACGCTAATACCACGTGTAGCCCCTCTTTGAGGAGTGATTACCGGGTATTGTACTGATGTGAGCCATATTATTATAAACCTAGGATACCCTTTATATGCTTCGATCGTAATCCTTTCAAAATCTAACCTTTTTTACTATTTTCAAACATCTGCATGCGTAAGACTTAAATCCCCTCTTATTTAAGCGTTTATTTATTTTTTTGCTAAAGCCGTACAAATTCACAAAAGCTGTTTGGCCGGGAACCACACTTGTGGATCCTGAGGGGTTCCTAACACCTTCCCCTTAGGATAATTTCAATCCCTTACCCTAACTCTGGTTAACAACGTAGTTGTAAATGAACCCCTTTGGTGCCTAACGTACCTTTAAAAATCATTAGGTNGACTCTCAAAAACACAAACCCCTTTCCCAAAAGTAAAGAGTTGTCTCAACCGAATGTCATAAACCCGATCTCCGCGAGGAAAGAGGGAGCGCGACATCATGGCGACTCTGCTGGGGACTTTCAGGCTTTTACCATTTTCAAATTGCTTTGTGAATTTGTACATGTTCCCATTTCCTTTATGTGAAATTACTTGTCTGTTTCTTTAAGCATTTATTTTTCTTCAAAAGTAACTGACATGTTTTTCTGCTTCCTTCCTTTGCAACCGCTTTTA